>CABHPH010158980.1:5711-48211 GCA_902168325.1 Peromyscus nudipes | reverse complement strand
AGCAACTGTAAAGTTAGAAAGATGTGAATTCCGTGTGTGGTCCAGGATGACTGGCAGTTCTAGAGGTAATCACAGTCCCCTTCCCTACAACTTATTCGAAAACCCAGGCCTAACAGCATTTATTTGCACAGAGATTAATTTTAGACATCTGCAAGGTCTTACTGCGGCTCCTCCTGGAAGCCCGGTCTCTGTTCTCTTGGTTATGAGAGAGGAAGCGGGTCACTCTACTTGCTGCTGGCAGCCATTCTAGGCCATGGTGAGGACCAGCATCCACACCAAGGCTGCTGCCTTAGCCCAGGCCCCTCCAGTTCCCCCCCACCCCCCGGGCTCCATTGTGTACCTGCTCTTCATCACAGTGCTCAGTCACTGAAAGTTTCAATGATTGTTCTGGTGTGATCTTCCCACGGCAATGAGCTCCTCATTGACCAACTGATCATTGGTGTCACATCAGAATCCATGCTGAGAAACTGCTTTCCAGGACACTTCCTGGTTCCAGACGCCATTGCCTGCATTCCCCCCCCCCCCCCGAAAGCAAAGCCCTTGCATGCAGTTTGCAGGGTCCAAAAGTGGGGATACTCTCAAGGATGAAATACGGGAGGAAGGAAAGCAGCTGTTTGGGCGTATTATTGTACTAGTCACCCCTGCTGACAACTGAACATTAGCCTTGCAGGAAAATTCTAAGGAAATGTATAAACCATGACACAGAAATACTGCCCAAGGGTTAGAGGAATGAAGCACTATGTGCCAGCTTTCATCCCACATCAGTCAAAGCTTGTGCTCTGTACCGTTAACTTTTTGTTTGTGCTGGTTACCTTATGCACAAGTGTTCCGATGATCAAATGTAGGATTTTTCTAAGAGTCCCTCATCTAGTATGAGAAAAGCCCTGGGACAGAAAGGGGGGAAATACTCTGTGTAGCTGAGGTGGGTGCAGAGATCCTTGCGCACAGCTGGTACCTACACTGCTGTGGATATCGCCCTGTATAAATAAAATGCTGATTGGCCAGTAGCCAGGCAGGAAGTATAGGCGGGACAAGCAGAGAAGAGAATTCTGGGAAGTGGAAGACTGAGGCAGAGAGACGCTGCCAGCTGCCATGAAAAGCGAGATGTGAGGTACCGGTAAGCCACGAGCCACGTGGCAACTTATAGACTAATAGATATGGGTTAATTTAAGATACCAGAACTAGATAACAAGAAGCCTGCTGTGGCCATACAGTTTGTAAGCAATATAAGTCTCTGTGTGTTTACTCGGTTGGGTCTAAGTGGCTGCTGGACTGGCAGGTGAGAGAGATTTGTCCTGACCATGGGCCAGGCAGGACTGGAGAAAACTTCAGCTACACTACACCAATGACTGTTAAAGTAGACTGAGAGGATCTGAGGCAGCTGTCCACAGGGCACTACCAGATGTCAGAGGGAAATAAGGATCTGTAAGTTCAAATCCGTCATTCATTACAACCATCCCACTACCTCTCCAGGAATGTGAACATAGACGGAGACTATTAAATCAAGTGTGTGTGTATGTGTGTGTGTGTGTGTGTGTGTGTGTGTGTGTGTGTGTGTTAGATAAATGATGACAGGGCTGAAGATATAGCTCAATGGTAGAATATTTGCTTATCCTGAGGAAGGCCTTAGCTTCAATTCTGAGCACCACTAGAGATGGAGATGTAGGGGAGAGTTGGAAAGGACAACAGATGGATCATGATAAATGAACTATGGCATCAAGGGTAACAGATAATCCAAGATACAGGGATTATCTCTCATTGGTTATAAACCCTTAATTTCATCACGCCATCCATGCTCAAGAAGAGCATATAAAGACTGCATTGCTTTTCAGTTGCTTTCAGCTTCCCAAAACACAGTGCCTTGCTAAGAGCGGACCTTGAGAGAACCAGGAGACATGAGACCACACAGGGTTCCACGCATGAAATTTGTCCTGTTCAGCATATTTTGGATGTTATTTCAGAATACTTTTTGTTTTTTTTGTTTATTTTTTTTCGAAACAGGGTTTCTCTGTGTAGTTTTGGTGCCTGTCCTGGATCTCACTCTGTAGACCAGGTTAGCCTCGAATTCACAGAAACCCACCTGGCTCTGCCTCCCAAGTGCTGGTATTAAAGGTGTGCGCCGCCGCCGCCGCCACCCGGCTATCTCAGAATACTTTTACTTGTTGGCTTATTAAGATTTCCCTCTGGGATTCATTAATGTCAGCTCCTGCAAAGAAAGCTGGATAGAAGGCAGCTTATCTATGAATTAGACTAGCATCGTGATCAAACAGAACCTCTATAGGTCAGATGTCGTTTAGAAGCTAATTTAACTATGTTTGGACCTCCCACATTAACCATTTCATAATTCATAGTTGCAAATAGTTACGATTCCTTGCCAAAGAATTCTTTTCCTGGGGGAGACGCTCAGTTCGTGGAGAGCCCTGTGGTTTTGTAATGGAAAGTGTGTGCTGGGTGAACGGCCCATGACTCTAAAGCCAGATGTCTGGGACTTGGTTTGCCTTCACTTCTCAGAATGCTGGAGTAAAAGGGAAAAGGATGACCAGTTAGGGATCATTGGGTGACCCTTTTGTCCAAAAGTATTTGGGACTAGTTCTTCCTTTAAATGCAAGAGCCTGTGAAAGTGTGAACCCTGCCACACCATTTGTTTGCTTGTGTTTGTTTGCAAGGTAACGGGTCTCATAGTGACATTTTCATACACACGTATCACTATGTTTTGTTCTTATTTCCCCCCACTCACCACTCCCTTCTTCTTTGTCCTTCTAAATAGTTCCTCTTGTGCTTTCATGTCAGATATATTTCCTTGCCCTCTCTTGTTCCCACCTCCCCTCTCTTTAGACTTCTTTCTCCCTTCTCATAGTCCCCTTTCTACTTCCCTATTATACAAACATGCAGACTTCCATATGCACATACATGCATGTGCATACTCTGCAAGTGAGAGAAACCTCCACGCTAATTTCCAGTTTATGCTCCCACCCATAGCTGAATAAAGATTCCCTTTCCCATATCCTCACAACCATTTGTCGTTACTCGCTTCATGGATGGTATCCATTCTAACTGGGGTAAGATGGAATCTCAACGTGGTTTTAATTTGCCTTTTCCTGGTGGAACAGTTTAAAATGTTTATTGGCCGTTTGTGTTTCTTCTCTTGAGAACTGTCTGTTTGGATGATTACCCATTTATTGATTGGTTGATATTAACCCCTGTCTAGAGTACAGCTGACTAAAAATTTCCCTTGTTCTCTAGACCAGCAGTTCTCAACTTGCAGGTTGTAACCCCTTTGGGGGGGGGTCACCTATCAGAGATCCTCCATATCAGACATTTACATTGTGATTGGTAACAGTGGCAGTATTACAGATATGAACTGGCAATAAAATAATTTTACGTTGGGGGTCACCACAACATGAAGAACTGTATTAAAGGGTTGAGCATTAGGAAGGTTGAGAACTATGGCTCTAGGCTATCTGTTCTCTCTGCTGATAGTTTCCTGTGCCATGCAGAAGTGAAAAGATACATTCCAAGTCAAACTTTCAGATGAATGACATTCTCCCCCTATGATAGTTAATCTTCCTTGTCAACTTGACTGAATTTAGAATCACCGTGGGAACACATCTCGGGGTGTGTCTATGAGGGTATGTTGAGAAAGAATTAACTGAGAAAGGAAAACCAGACCTGAATATGGGCATCATCACTCCCTGAACTCAATTTTTTAAAAAAAAGTGAGCTGAATATCAGCACTCATGCCTCTCAGCTTCCTGACTGTGGGTGCAATGGGACCAACAAGCTCATGCACACAGCTTCCTAGATATAACGGACTATACCTTTAAGCGGCAAACCAAAACAAATCCTCTGTATATTGCTTTGGCCAGGTATTCTGCCACAGCAACTAGAAACTAACACCCCCATAAGTCACTGGGGCAGTTTGAGAGAAAATGGCCCTAAAGGGAGTGGCACTATTAGAAGGTGTGGCCTTGATGAAGTAAGGTGTGGCCTTGTTGGAGGAAGTGTGTCACTGTGGTGGCAGGCTTTAAGGTCTCTTTTGCTCAAGCCTACCTCAGTGTGATACTTAGTCCACTTCCTGTTGCCTGCGGATCAAGATGTAGCCCTCATGTGTGCCTGAAAGCCACCACACTCCCCACCATGATGATCATGGACTAAACCTCTGAAACTGTAAGTCACCACCTCAATTAAATGTTTTCCTTTGCCGGATGATGGTGGCACATGCCTTTAATTCCAGCACTCGGGAGGCAGAGCCAGGCCGATCTTTGTGAGTTTGAGGCCAGCCTGGTCTACAGAGCAAGATCCAGGACAGGCACCAAAACTACACAGAGAAACCCTGTCTCAAAAAAAGAAGGAAAGAAGGAAAGAAAGAAAGAAAGAAAGAAAGAAAGAAAGAAAGAAGGAAGGAAGGAAGGAAGGAAGGAAGGAAGGAAGGAAGGAAGGAAGGAAAGAAAGAAAGAAGGAAAGAAAGAAAGAAAGAAGGAAGGAAAAAGAAAAATGTTTTTCTTTATGGGAGTTGCGTGGTCATGGTGTCTCTTCACAGCAATAGAAACTCTAACTAAGACAGTCATACAGTTAGGTATTTTGGCAAAAATCCCACAGACTAACCTTGTTCAAGTCCATGTAGACTAGGATTCCCCATTGGCTTGGCTTACTGGAACACTGACAAGCAATGGCTTTGCTCTACAAAGACTCATAACTATGAGTTCTTGTGTGGTTTTAAAGAAAAACTACAGCCTTTGGGACAAACAAATGAACAACCAACTTGGTACATCCTGTTGATCCAGGTCATGTTTCTTCAGTGCATTCTGGATCTTTATTTTTCCTTCCCTACCTTCCTAGTTCCATGTCCTCAGCTGTCACCTCTACTCAGGACACCTTCCTTGGCTTAGTCTTTGCCTCACTGAATTCTTGCCATCATTTGAAATGTAGCTGATGTTGCCCTTGGTAACCTCCCCCCCAGGTGGAAGGTATTGCTGAAGACACCATGCACTTTAGAAACAGGATCCAGAGACCGTTCAGCTAGAACTGACCTAAATGCACCCTCCCTGAGGACTAGCTTCCGTGTACCAGAAGATGCCATGCAAGCTCCCGAAGGAGGTAGGTGACCAACAGTCCTACCCAGTTATATCACCTATGAACTACATCAATGACCAGCATGGGACAATAACCCTAGGGGTACAGTAGTGGTACCCAGACCTTGGCAGTAACCAACAGCTCTCTAATTAGACTTATAACCCATTCAACAAGAGGGAAACCATTCCTGGTACTGAAAACCTAGCTAAGGCCCCAGTGTCAGAGAAGGCATCATTATTGAAGGAAAATCTGTACCACTACTATAATTCCTAACAACAGTTTGTAAACATTTGTCATTATAACCACAAATAATTGGTGGTTCATTGCTCATCAAGAAAACTCCTCTTTGCAACAGAAATCACTAATAATAATAATAATAATAATAATAATAATAATAATAACCAATCACAATGCAGAGTTGTGAAGCCCGGTCCCAATGGATATATCTATAAAATACTGCTGCACCTAAGGCTCAGGGAACATTGTGGAAGAGGAAGGTAGAAAGAATGTCAGAGCCAGAGGATCAGGGAGTTTGCTGTGAGATTCTGTCTCTTTATAATGTCAGAAGCTACACCCATAAAGTCTCACCCAACATGACTGCCCAGACATAAGCGGAACAAGATTGACACCAAACAGGTCAGGGAAAATCCCATGAGGCCTCAACCCCACACAAAGAACTATAGACAACTGAGGAAACCTGAGCGTGGGAGAAGCTGTTCTCCCCATGGAGGAACACACCAATCTGTTGTTCCATGCCAAACAGTCAGCTCTGAAAAATACATATGCAAGTAACGTTACACAGACTGAACAGGTTATATTTAGGAATATATATATATTACATACATACATGCAATAGCAATTACTGAAAAAAAGAGGCCATGAATTTAAAGAATCATGAGGAGGGTTTCAAAGGAAGAAAGAGAAGGGAGAAATGCAATTAAATTATAAACTCAGAAAATTTTTTTAAAAAATTAAAGCATACTTCAGGTATTTGTATTATTATTTCCATGACTGCTTTAACAGAATCTGATACATATCAAAAATAAATAAAAATATTGGCAGCAAAAAAAAATGTTTTAGCTAAATTGTCATTGAGCAAGGAAGCTACCCTAGCTGGAAAAAGTAATTTCCCTCTTCTTTTCAGAATATTCTGTCATAAGTATTCCATGTACATAAGCTACACCATAGTACTTACCAGTTTTTACTATCATTATAAATTAGTTGCAAAAGCTATCTGTGTCCTATTTATCTTTATATCTCTGTAACCTCAATCCAGATGACTGAAAATATACAAATTTTGCAGGACCAAAATAGTTTCATGTCACCTTAAAGGTTCAGAGATATTTTTATTTATTTCTTTATTGTGGTGAGGCGCATGCCACAACACACTTGGGGTGATCAGAGAACAACTCGTGGGAGTTGGTTCTCTCCTTCCTAAGTGTGGGTCCCAGGGATAGAACTCAGATCACTGGGTTTGGCAGTAGGTGCCTTATCTTGCTGCCTGCTATTTTTCCATGCCCAGCTAATGTTAAGGCACCACGTAGAAACTGGCTGTTCACCCACGTGCAGCTTATGTCTTTGTATTTTATGAACATGACACTGTCTGTTCATGAATTACTAACAAAACTAACTAGATCATTAAGCTCAACTCATTGAAATTTTGGAAGGTCTTGGTTTTTAACGTTTTTTTAGATGTACTTATTTATTTAAAGGGCATCCCATGTCACATATGTAGAGATCAGATGACAACTCCTAGGAATCAGTTCTCTCCTTCCACCGTGTAAGTTCCAGGGATCAGACATGAGCTGGCAGGTTTGACAGCACGTGCCCTTACCGACTGAGCTATCTCAACTTCCTAAACCTTTGTTTTTTAACAGCAAGGTCACTGACTGTAATATATGCACTGCTCTGGTATGGGATCTTGCTAGTGGGGAAGGATTACATGTATAGTAGCAAGGAATATATGGGACTTCTTTGAGCTTTCTATTCAGTGTTGCTGTGAAGCCAAAACTGTTTTAAAAGTAACACTCATAACTTTGTTTGCTAACCCAAAAGCTAATCTAAGAAGTAACATTTAACACTTGTTACTTGGTATGCTAACCCCAAAACTAATCTAAGAAGTAACATTTGTTTAAAATGCTTTTTTTTGCATTCATTTCTGTGTGAACATGTATGTGAAGGGACATGCATACCACAGCATGCATGTGGAGGTCATAGGTCAACTTGTAGGAGTTGGTTCTCTCCTTCTGCTACGTGTGTCCCAGGGGTCAAACTCAAGGTCATCTGGTTTGGAGGCAAGCAACTTTACCTGCTGAGCCAACTCACTATCTTGTCATATTTACTTAAGTGGAAGAAAATTTTACTTAAATCATCTGCACCTTCTGTAGTGGGTAGCCTTTCCAGCTTTGGTCTGGAAGTTCCAACCCCCATTGAGGCTTCGGTAACTATCACACCTACAAGGCAGGGCCAAGGGAGGGCCTGAAGACCTGAGATCAGGATGCGCAGCGCTCTCTTGTTTCCTGGACCTGGACGCGAGAGGTAGACCAAGGGGAGTTCTCCAGAGAACACCACTGGACTGCGCGGCGTCTTTTCCAGAACCCGCCACCTAACTATCCCTTCATTTGTAAGTTACCCACTAAATAAATCTTCCTTTTAACTACGTGGAGTGGCTTTAGTAATTTCACCAATAACCTTCCAATTTTATTAGAACGGATACGTGTTCCTTCTGTGTATGGGGAGAAACAAAATACGCTGAGATTTACCAGTTCTTCCCACTAGGAAAGAGGAGGAAAACTCAGAGTCCCCGTGGGCTTCTTCCAATCTCATGCTTTCCAAATCAGGAACTGTTGGATGAGAGACACACTTCTGGCACAAACTGAATTTGTTCTGCAGTGACAATCTGCAGCCAAGGGACTGTGACTCTTGCTGACTGGTGTCTTCCTTGGGTTGCTCTCCTAGTTCCCTGGCCACTCTAGCCTGAAGCTTAATGATAAATATGATTTGGTGATACTGTCATGCATAATTCAATGCTTATTGACTTGAAAGGGACCGGCATTCTCCAAGTGTTTGCAACAAAACCATCAATCTTTTATGCTTTTTCTGTTCATATGTGAGGACAGCTCAGACCCAACTTCCCATCAGAAGCACGAGACGACAGAGGCTACGGGCAGGTGTGGGATCTGTGCAAAAACAGCCTCAGGACCTCATTTCCTATATGCTAGATATCGCACGCTCTCAGACAGGGGTGAGGAACCAAGATGTGTATCTAGCCAGGAAGAGTGTTTCCATGGCGATCTCATACTCCTGTGCCTGCCTTTCTTCTCTCAGCCAGGGTGTTGAGTCCCTTCAGTCTCTGCAGGCTTTGCCCATCTGCAATGCAGCTGGGGCCTCAGCTGCTTCAAGAGCTGCTAATAAGCCTAGAAAATTAACCCAAAAGCCAGACAATTATGTTTACAGTAATTATCTTGTGATTGTTTGCCATAATATTTTTTTTAATTTGAAGACAAAAAGATTTGGGACCATGAAAGTCCTTGTCTCATTGGTAATAGCAGCAAAACACTGGAAATCACTTTAATGCTCAACAAAAAGGGAGTTTTGAAGTAAATCATGACGCATAGCTGCATGTGATGAGACACTCTAAACCTGTTAGATCACTTTCTGGAAGGCAGTTTTTAATGGTGAGGGGAAAGCACGTGAGAAAACACTGCCTCCAAACAGAGTGTACAGAATAACTCCAATATAGGGGTGAAGATGTGAGTTATATGCACCAAGGAGCTAATTTCATACAATTCCTCCAAAGTCCAGAGCAGAGGATTTCCATGTGGCCTCTCTACTGTCCTTCTAGGAGTCAGACAGGCTTGCAAAAAAATTCAAAATATTTGAAGAAGGGCACTGCCCACAGCCACCCAGGGGGACTAGCAGTGTCTCAGAGAACAGATGGCCAACAAGAGACTGGTCCATGTGCCAGAGCCCCACTGGCTGACCTCTGTGGGTGTTTCTAGAGCACGGCAGGGAGGGAACTGCTGGCTTTGTTTTGTGGCACTAGAAATTCAACCATGCACAGAAGGCCAGTGGTCACTGGCTGCATCTTGACCCAGCTCCCTCCAGGCCAGCAGACGATGCTCATGGGAGTGAGGCCTGGGCAGCAGCTTTGCACTGTCCCCCTTGCTGGGTCCCGTGACCCCTCTCAGAGCCACTAGCCTGTCCCCTTTGCATAGGTTCTATGTCCCATTGTGCCCTAGCTGAAGGATCTTCTTTTTTTATTGGAAGTTGGAGAACATAACTCACTGGTTGAGATCACTTGTGGCTCTTGCAGAGGACCTGGGTTCAATTCCCAGCACCCACACAGTGGCTCACAACCACCTGTAACTCCAGGTGCAGAGAATTGGATGCTCTCTTCTGACATCCATGGAGACCAGACACGTAAGTGGTACACAGACATACATGCAGACAAAACACTCATATACATAAAATTAATAAATCTTTAAAACAGTTAATATTGTTTTAAAGATTTATTATTATTATTATTATTATTATTATTATTATTATTATTATTATTATTAGAAAGGATCTCACTACTATATAGACCTGGTTAGCCTGGAACTCTCTATATAGACCAGGCTAGCCTCAAACTCACAGAGATCTGCCTGCTTCTGCCACCCAAGTCCTGGGATTAAAACCTGTGCTACCAATCTAGCTTATTTTTATTCTTTTTAGTTATCTGTTTATAGTTTAGTTTATCTGTGTGTGTCCCTGTGTGGGTTTGTGCACACTGAGTGCTGATGCCCAGAATCCAGAAGAGAGTGTCAGATACCCTATAGCTGGAGTCACAAGCAGTTGTAAGTCAGCTGATGTGGGGGCTGGGGACTGAACCCGGGTCCTCTGAAAGAGCAATATGTACTCTTCTTTGATTGGTTGGTTGGTTGGTTGGTTGGTTGGTTGGTTGGTTGGTTGTTTTGTTTTGTTTTGAGGCAGGGTCTCTCCATGAAGTCCTGGCTGTCCTGGAATTCACTATATAAGCCAACCTGGGCATGAACTCCAAGATCCTCCAGGTCTGCCTCCTAAGTGCTGAGATTAAAGGTGTGTGCCACCATTCCTGGTAATATGTACTCTTGACCACTGAGCCAACTCTCCAGCCCTCTCTATGACTTCTTCATCTTCTCTGGTAGGAAAAGTTTTGGCCCTTTTCCTATTCTTCCTGTTTAACACATACAAGTTTATTCACTGAGCTCTTCAAGATAAGGATTTTCAAAATATCGACATCTAAAGCATGACCTTAAAGACATCATGGTTCTGTTTCAAAGGGCAGTGCTAGACATCTGAAAAGCAGTAGGATGGATGGAGGTAAGGGATGGCCCTGGGCAGAGTGCAAGGGAATACAATGGGGAAAGTGCTTACGGTATTCAGACTTGCCTCCTGCCACATAAATATTTGTGGATGATAAATATTGGAGAGAGAGACGCCATTAACAATCATTGCCACTTTTATTTAAGTACTGAGGCGTGGCAGATTCTTTAGACATACTTTTTTAAGTTTTCTGCAATAAACGTATAGTGCAATAGAAATGCATTCTCACCTGGCAGTGGTGGCTCACGCCTTTAATCCAGCACTCAGGAGGCAGAGGCAGGTAGATCTGTGAGTTCCAGGACAGCCTGGTCTATAAAGTGAGTTCCAGGACAGCCAGAGCTGTTACACAGAGAAACCCTGTCTCAAAGAAAGAAAGGAAGTAAGGAAGAGAGAAAGAAAGAGAGAGAGGAAGGAAGGAAGGAACAAAGGAACGAGGAAAGAGAACAGAGGGAGGGAGGGAAGGGAGGGAGGAATGGGGAAATTTGTTCTAAATCAGTATTAGTTTACGATGACAGTTTGTAACATGAAAAAAGAAATCACATATAGACAAAACTGAATGTCTCTCCTAGTCCACCAAATACTCAAGCAAGCCCTGACCAACCCAATCAGCAATTCCTGTGGCTTTGATCATATTGATACTGTTTCATCTAAGCACTAGATAATGTAATCAGGTTGCAGCTAAAGTCCATGATGAGGGGCTAGCAAGGTGGCTCAGCAGGTAATGGAGCCTGCTGCCAAGACTGAAAACCTGAGTTCAATGCCCAGGACCCACTCAGTAAAAGAAAACCAACTCCAAATTTGTCTTCTGACCTCCATGTTTATTTCTTCACATATGTGCAAGTGCACACACTCATGCAATCATGAATACACACACAATAAATAAATAAATAAAATGTAAATAATAAAAAAGGGTAGGGCGACACATGCCTTTAATCTCAAGCATTTGGGAGGCAGAGGCAGGCAGATCTCCATAAGGGCAAAGCCAACTTAAATTTACATATCAAGTTCCAGGATAACCAAAGCTACATAGTAAGACCCTGTCTCCAAAATGTGAATAAGCAAAAATAATAAAACATGAAAATAAAGTATATGTTGAATAAAACATAAGCGTGTGAAAACGTTAGAATTGTATGCAAATAGCTGAACTTGCTGTGTTAAACACATTCATAATGCAATCCCACTGTACTCTTAGCATCAGGAAGGGAGGAGTAGTAACTAAAAGCTTATGGCTGAGAATGTAGGTCAGTGTTAGGCCTTTTGCCTAGCAAGCACAAGGCCTTGAGTTCACTTCCCAGCCCCACCGTACACACACATACAACACACACACACACACACACACACACACACTCACTCACACACACATCTATAATGCTAAAAGAGCTATTGAAGGAAATCGAATAACTTCCTCCAGTTGTTCGAGGGGCTCATTCAGTTCTAAAACTGCTGCCCTGCTGTCGCCAACTGCAATTCTAATTAAGTGGGGGTTATCATCCTGATCTAAAGAATGAGCACAACTGGACAGAATACATACTGGGTGATGCTGGTCTCAGTGAGCTTGGGCCTACAGGAACTTCCAAGAAACCTGCCTGGCTAGAATGGATTGAAGTTGTACTTTCTCCTTGGGTTCACCAGCCTGCAAATAATGACACAGAGAGTTCTTATTAACTATGAAAGCTTGGCCATTAGCTCAGACTTGTCCCACTAGCTCTTATAGCCTAAATTAACCTGCTTTTGTTTATCTATGTTCTGTTGTGTGGATCAGTTACCTCTACTCTGTACCGTATGTCCAACCTTTTCAGGGTCTCCCTGGAGTCTCCTGCATGCCTAGATTCCTCCTCTATTCCCTTCTCTCCCTGGAAATCCCACCTATCTCTCCTGCCTAGCTATTGGCCATTCAGCTTTTTATTTACACCAATCACAGCAACACATCGTCACACAATATACAAATATCCCACAACAATGGACCACTTGGATAATGCTTACCCAGTATGCGTCAGTATTCTCAGACTCCGGAATTTCAGGGATGAAAAACACAGAGCAGAGGGGAATCTGGGCCATCCTTCATGAACAGTTGCAAGTTCTGGGAGTTCAGTTCAAGGAGCTGCCCAACAAAGTGAGAGCCCAAACCCAGTTCTAACTGTCCATCTTGATGGAGTCATGAAACTTTTTTTCCAGAGAGAATGAAAAAGAAACAGAGAAAGTGAGTAGTTTGAATACATAAATTGCACACCTAGATACTCAGCATGACTGCAGGAGTAGCACACTGGAGGACTGATTAGGATACACTAATGACATCCACTTTTCAATTTGAAGTTTTAAATTCATAATAAAAGGTGCACATTATAACAAATGTCGAAAGGGCTGGTGAGGTGGTTCCGCGAGTAAAGGTGCTTGCTTCTATGATGACATGAGTTCAATTCCCAGGACCACATGGTGGAAGAAGAGAACTGACCCCTACGGTTGTTCTGTGACCTCCACAGTTGCACAAAGGCACGTATATGTACATACATTCGTGTCCATGCACACACACACACACACACACACACACACACACACCCAAATACCTATTAAAAATATATTTTATTAATTCTTTCATAAATTAATGCAAAGTATTTTGATCATTTTCGTTCTACTCCTCCCCAAAATGTATTTTTTTTAATTATTTGAAAATGCTGAACTATACAAAGGAAAAAAATCAATACTCCACTCTCTCAGTCTCCCTACAAAAGGTAACTGCTATCAACCATTACCAACAATTTAAAAGCTGTGCTTCCAGCCACTTTCTGGGGCACACATAAACAGTTCTTACATAAAATTCTGCACCTCCTGTTTACTAGCATGAGAAGTCATCTTTTATTTCAGCATGCACAAGTTATCTTCTTTGTCTTAACACTGAGTAGTATTTATGCAGTGCCTTTATGGTCACATTCCCCCTTGAAGTACCATGCAAGAAAATAAAAATGAGCACAATGGGGAAATCCAAGCGTTTTATAAATGGTGTAGGGAAATATGAATGCTCACTTCAAACATACGAAATGAGAACCATCCTTCGAAACACACACAGGAACAAAGTCCAAGTGGATCAAGATTTAAGCATGAAAAGCTGAGCAAATGTATCTAGCATGGGAGCATGGGGATGTGTCCCAAAGCTGCAAAGCCAGCGTGGACAAGTTTGAACACACAAATGTTTTTCCATCAGGAGAGGGAAAAGGAAAAAGGAAAGAAGGAAAGAGAACTCAGCGGTTAAAAACACCCCACAAAGATAAATCAATCAGTGAGCTGGTCAAGAAAACCTGCCTTGGGTTTAGCAGGCACTTATTTTGTTGAACAATCGTAGGTGAATACAAATTTCTTTACATTATTAAAAATGACATACGACCTTATCATGCAAGTAAGGTGTGCAGCATTCATCTCCCGGTTCAAGTCCAAACTACTAACATCAGGAATGGCAAGTCTTCTCTTTCTAGCTGTGCCCAACTTAGAATAAAATTAGATTAGAGAAGATTTCTCACATTTTAGTACATTTTAAATTTTATTTACTTGTTTGTGTGTGTGTGTGCTGAAGTCAGAGGACAACTTGCAAGAGCTGATTCTCTCCTTCTATTACACGAAATCACTGATGGTTCTATATCATTTTCCAGCATCACTTGCTTTTCTGACTTGTGGCTGCATCACTTTGCTTCCTATTGCCTTCTCCCCGTGTCTCTGACTCCTCCTGCCTCTCACACAGCATACATATGATGATAGTTCAGCCCACTTATCTCACATCCCTTGTCTAATCTCATCTGTAAAACTTTTCTGTACAAGATAACACTTACAGGGTTTAGGGATTAGAGCCCAATATTTTGGGGGACCACCCATCTGCCCCCCATAGGGAAGAGTGAGAGTCACTCTGGGTATATGTGAACACCAGCCCTGTGACTTCTGTTTATTACTGAAGTCACATGCTGAAAGGAAAGAGGTTTAAATGATTCCATCAATAGTACTTTGTGAGCCACGAGGTTCGTGTAAGTAGGGTTATTGGGAAAATATTGATGGAGTGCCGGATAATTTATAGCAGGAAAGAGCTGTGTGACACAAATCCAGGTGGCGCTTGAATATCAAACCACAAAATGCTTTTTCAGAAACAAAAATGAGTATTGAATGAGATGCCTCCTAATCTTGATTGAACACTGATGGAAATGTTGAAAACACGAAGTAAGGATGGACTGCAGTCCTTTTTAAAAGGACATACCCTTTTAGCTTGTCTGTGGATAAACAGGTCATTAGAGCAACACTCTCTGTTGTTGGGCATGTATACCCTTGACCTTGAAATAAGGGATGACACCCGATCAATAAGTGTAATTATTATAAGTTAATAATAAAAATGGAAGGCTTACAACTAGGATTCATTGGTAGAGCGTTTCTGTAGTATGTGCAAGGTCCTGGGTTCAATGCCCAGTCAAACAAAAAATTAAAACATTTTATTATAGTAGTTTTAAAAAATAGAAGGTTCTACAATAATGAAATAAAGGATGAAATTGAAGTAACTGTTTTTTCATAATGTCATTTTTTAATCCTCAATTTCTTGAATAATATAAACCAGGGTTCTGGATACACATTAGGGACAATATATCTCTATGATATGAGCACTCAGGACAAGATACCAGGATTGCTTTAGTAGGATGAACTACGGGGCAGAGAATTAATCTCTGGGCATTTGATCCCTAATAGCTAATGTTTGTCTTCACCAGTTGGAAAAAGAACGAGAAAAAAAAAACAGTAGCTTATATTGCATATTTTAAAAATTCACATTATATTCCAGCAGTGCAACAGACTGTGGAATAGTACTTTTGTGAGTGTGCACATGTGTATGTGTGTGAGGGTAAGTGTGTACACTGAAGTCAGAGCACAACCTTGGGTGTCATTCTTCAGGTAGCATTCTTCTTGTTTTGTAAGACATGATCTCCCATTGGCCTGAAGCTTGCCAAGCAGGCTAGGCTGGCTGGCTAGCCAGACCCAAAGATCTGCCTGCCTCAGCCTCCCCAGCACTGGGGGTATAAGCACTTGCTATCACTCATGTTTCCTGTTTTTTGCTTACTTGTTTTTGTTTCATTTTAACACGGATTCTGGGGCTCTGACTTAGATTCCCACGCGTGCAAGCAAGGCGAGCACTTACTGGCTGAGCTGTCTCCCTCCAGTCCCCAGAACAATACTTCCTAGAGTCACTGTCAAGCAAACAGTGAGGAAAACGTGTATTCAAAGCCATCTCCTGAGCAGAAATGTTCACTCTTTGTGTTGCTGTCCAAGAAGTGTCCGGCGTGATGGGAGAGGCTGGCCTCACTGGAAAACTACATTTTCTATTGATTTCCACTTGCACTGCCGTCCCCAATGATCTGAATTATAGGTTGGGATTTTCCCACTTATTAAAAATATAGGCCAGACAGAGGTGGTGCACACCTTTAATCCCAGCACTCAGGAGGCAGAGCCAGGCGGATCTCTGTGAGTTCGAGGCCAGCCTGGTCTGCAGAGCGAGATCCAGGAGAGGCATAAAAACTACACAGAGAAACCCTGTCTCAAAAAACCAAAATAAAAAAAAAATAGAAAGAGGAAGAAAAGCAACTGTAAGAGGAAGGAAGGGATGGTGTAGACTCTGACCTACATGGCTCAAGTGTATCAGTCACCATTAGAGACAGTCACACCAGGGAAAGATGTCAAGAGAAGGTAGCACTATATAGAAGGCTAGACATTTCTATTAATGCCAGCTTTATCCTTATGATCTTAGATGCTATATTTATCACTTGTAACTATAATATGTGTGGTTAGAAGTATTTTTTAAACTTTTTTATTGATTCTTTGTGGACTTCACATTATGCATCCTGATCCCATTCATCTCCCCATCCCTCTCTGCCCTCTGTTCTTGCAACCTCCCCTCCCAATAAAATAAAATTTAAAAGAAAAACAAAAAACAAACAAAAACCCAACCAAACAACAATGAAAAGAAAGCTCATCATGGAAGCTGCAGTGTGGCACAGTGAGTCACACAGTTTACCCTTCAGTTCATACATCTTTACTTGTAAGTGTTCACTGCAATGACTCATTGGTCTGATTGAGGCCTCTGGATTCTGATATATTATTGATACTGGGCCCTCACTGGGACCCCTCTTGGATATCCTGTTGTTGCCTTGTGTCATGGAGATCCTGTAACTTTGGATCTGCAGGGCCAGCTCCTTCATATGCTCCAGCAGATCATAGATGAGGTGGACACTGGGATGGGTCTGGGTGGTAGCTGGGTTGGTCAGCCTGCCAGCTCTCCCTCCTCAACACCACCAGGGCAAGCTCTCCAGCACTACCCCGGCTAGCTCACCCAGTGCAGCAGGCAGCAAGAAGCAAGGCCAGTTCTGCTCTCATGCCCTTGAGGCTGGCTCACCCGAACTCCCACCACCAGGGCCAGTTCTACTGTTTTACCCAGGTGAGGTACAGGGCCCACTCTCCTGAGTGCTACAGGTGGTGAGGGGCAAGGCCAGTTCTCCCTTGTGCAGCAGCCAGTGAGGGATGAGGCCAACCCTGGGCAGCCCTATCCTCATTGTCTTTGGTGGAGCAGGAGCCACAGACATCAACACAGACCAAGGCTGTGGCATGGCCACGGACCCAGACATGGCCCTTGGCAGCAGCCCAGGCCCGGAGGACACCATGGCCCCTGGTGGCAGCACAGTCTGCTCAAATCTATGGTCCTGGCAGCAGCATGGCCCTTGGACACTAACATCGCCCTAGGTGGCAGCCCAGACTCCAGATGTTCCTGTGGCCCTTGGTAGCAACACGGGCCACAGGGCCCCGGTTGGCAGTGCAGGTCACTCAGATCAGCATGGACCTAGAGGCTGCAACACCAGACCAGCCACCAGAATCAGGAAGAAGTGAGGGAAAGATTTCCCCTGAGCCTCCAGTGTGATTGTGGCCCTGACAATTTCTGCTTAGAAGGAATGGTTTCCTATCTCTGGCTTTCAGAACCATGTGTGATGACTTTGAAAAACAACCCAGTAAATAGCACAGCCACGCAAGGGTTCTACCCAAGTGTAAAGTCAAGTCTCTCCCAGGAATGCCAGCACCAGCAACTGCTCATTCACACTGTGTATTGCTGATAAGAGTAGCATTAGATGACGTCATCGCTGTAATTCTGTCAATAACTCCTTCTGTCCCTCGATGGGTGTGACACTTGTGTTAACGCAAAGGATGACTTTCTAAAGCTCTTCAGCAGTGCTATAATTATGCTTCTTTTAATTTTAGGAATGTTCCTCTGAATTTGGTCTCTGTAGTTTTGATCTCTTTGCTGACTTTTCCCTTCCCTCTGTGGTCCTGGGGATGAAACTCAAGGCGCTGTGCATGTTAGGAAAGTACTGTACATTCAGCTACACTCACAACTTGTCACTTGGGTGTTTACTTGTGTGGTAGTTTGAATGTAATTGGTCCCCATAAACTCATAGAGAGAGGCACCATTAGGAGGTAAGGCCTGGTTTGGAGGAAATATGTCACTGTGGAGGCAGGCTTTGAGGTCTCATATATGCTCAAGCCATGCCCAGTGTCTCAGACCACTTCCTGTTGCCTGCAAGTCAAGATGTAGGACTCTCGGCTCCTTCTCCAGCACCATGTCTGCCTGCATGCCACCATGACAATGGACTAAACCGCTGAAACTGTAAGCCAGGCCCAATTAAATGTTTTCCTTGATAAGAGTTGCTGTTGTCATGATGTCTCTTCACAGCAATAGAAACCCTAACTAAAACAGTTTGTTTGTTTGTTTGTTTGTTCATTTCAATGTCAAACTCTGTAACCCTGAGTGAACTGGAAATCACTATGTAGACCAGGCTGGCCTTGAACTTGCAGTAATCCTACTGCCTGGGCCTCCCAAATGCTGGGATTATAAGCATGAGCCACCATGCCCAGCCTTTCTATTGATATCTTCAATGACCAAACTCATCGTCTTCTGAGTGACATATATGCAAATTACTCATATTTGATCATTAGACAATATAAATGCATATCAAACTATCATAGTTATGTGCCATAAATATATAACATGTATTATTTTCTCATTAAAAATAAAGTGGGGGCTGCAAGATGGCTCAACAGATAAAGGCATTTGCCATGCAAACCTGACCAACTGACTTTGATCGCCAGAGCCCACAAAGAGGTGGAAAGAGACAACTGACTGACTCCATACAGTACTGACTTCTACACATGTGCCATGGCATGCACACACTCATACATGCAATAATACCAATGTTTTACATCTGTGTGTGTGCACACACGTACATACATGCACACATACCTGTCAAACACACTCAAGTGTGCCATGACTTCTGTGCAGAGGTCAGAGGACAACTTGGGGAGTTCTTTCTTTCCACCATGTAGGTCTCAGAAATCCAACTCAGGTCATCAGGTTTAGAAGTAAGCACCTTTGCCTGCTGAGCTATCTCACCAGCCTAAGTTTTAAAAATTAAAAATAATTAAAATTTTAAAATGAAATTTCCTCTTGCATGCAATAGATTTTCATTTTAAAAAGAAACTTTAATTTTAAAATTTTTCAGGAAGAAAACTTGATTGATTTATAAGAGGTCATTGCATGAGTATATATCTAAAAACTTCAGGCTTAAAGAGATGGTTCAATAGGTAAGAGCACTGGCTGTTCTTCCAGAAGACCCAGGTTCAATTCCCAGCACTTATATGGTGGCTCACAGCCATCTGTAACTCCAGTTCCAGAAGGCCTGGGACTCTCCTGGCCTCTGAGGACAGCAGGCACTCATGGGGTGCACAGACTTACCTGTAGGTAAAAACCCCATATGCATAAAATAAATTTTTTTTAATATTTAAAAAAATAAATACAACTTCTGGGTGTGATGATGCATATCTTTAATCCCAGCACTCAAGAAGCAGAGACAGGAGGATTTCTATGAGTTTGAGGCCAGTCTGGTCTACAGAGTGAGTTCCAGGACAACCAGAGCTACATAGTATGACCCTGTATCAAAATAATAATAATAATAATAATAATAATAATAAACACAATAAAAAAAACCTCAGTAGTTTTAGTCACTATGAAAAGAATCTTAATAGATCATCCACAGAGCTGTGGGCAAATGGGTCAATAGTTTGTTGAAATCCACTTTTCGGCTTTTCACTGCCCTGTCTCCTTTGGAAAGTCATCTTTTTGAGCTATTTGTACAAAAATCAATAAGCTAGCAAACGCCACTGTCCTGAGTTAGAGTATTTACATTCTGATTTTACCTGAAATCTATTCACTATTCATATTTGCAAACTGTCACAAATTGCAGCCTTTACTGATTTTTTTTTTTGGCATCAAAACCCACTAGGGATGGTACAAATACACATGACAATAGCCCAGTGAAACTGAATGTTCGCACCCACTATGACACAGTGGTTCCAGATCTAGATTTGAAGCATGAAGAAATGTTTGTGTGTACACCTGTCTTAGCAGACATGAACAAGACTATACAGCATGACTACCACCTGAACGCCCATCAACACTGGAGCTGATCAGTTTCTTAGAGTGTGTCCATCAGCACACTCTATTTAGTGAATGTGTTCAGCAGTGAAAATAACTCCAACCTAGGTATGTCTATACTGATGAACCTCAAAATTATGCTGAGCAGGAGGAGCTAATCACAAGGACTGGATAGGTAGCTCAGTGGTTAATAGCATTTGTTGTTCCTGCAGGGGACCAGGGTTCAGTTCTAAGTACCCACCTGAAGGCTCATAACTGTTTGTAACTCAAGTTCCAGGGGATCCAATGCCTTTATCTGACCTCCTCAGGCACCATGAATGGATGTACATATGGACATGCAGGTAAAGAACTCATAAATAAATTTTTAAAAAGAAGCAAGTCACAGAAAAATAAGTATTATTTCACTCTGTAAAATAAAAAATAACAATTTTTCTAATTTTATTACATGTATCAATTTACACGTGTGGCCTGATTTGCTCTCTATTACTGTGATAAATACCATGCGCAAAAAAGCAATTTGAGGAGGAAAGGATTTATTTCATTTTAAATTTTACACTCTATCATCAAGGGACCCTAAGGCAGGAAATCGAGGCAGGAACCTGGAAGCAGGAACTGAAGCAGAAGCCATGGGGAGTGCTGCTTACTGGGTTGATTGCCTGGCTTGCCCAGGTACTTTCCTTATACAGCCCAGGCCCACCTGCCCAGGGATGGAACCACCCACAGTGGGCTGGACCCTCCCACATCAATTAGCAATCAAGAAAACGCCCTCACAGAAATGCCCATACATCAGTCTGAGAGAGGCAATTCCTCAGAGAAGTTCCCTCTTCCCAGATAACACTAGTTTGAGTCAAGGTGATAAGTAATAATAACCAACACAGGGTGTGTGGGTGTGTGTGTGTGTGTGTGTGTGTGTGTGTGTGTGTGTGTGTGTGCATGTGTGTGTGTCCATGTGTATCTTTCCATGTGACTGTGTGTGTCCATGTGTGTGCATGAGTGTGTGTGAGTGTCCATGTGTGTGTGATGTGTGTGTGTGTGAGTGTGTGTATCTGTGGTCTCTGTGTGTATGGCATGGTGCACATATAGAGGTGGTCAGGGGACAGCCCGTAGGAATTGGTTCTCTCCTCCACTATGTGGGTCCCAGGGATCACACTCAGGTTGCCAACCTCAGTGGAAAGGCCTTAAGCCTCCGAGCCATCTCACCATCTCAAGAACACATCTCTCAGCACACATATGCAGGTGGTAGAATTCTAAAGGCAGATGCACAGCTATGGAGACAGGCAAGGAGGGGAGACACCGCTGGGGATGGGTGCCCAAGTGCAGGTGAAGCACTACCAATGGTCTAGTTCTTAACCCAGATGTTAGGTGGACAGCTATTTGTTTGGGAATTAATTTTAGGCAGGTAGGTTTAAGTTTCTATATCTATCTGACTACATCATACACATACTAACATGCAATATTCTTTGAAACACCAAACCACTTCTGTGAATTTTGTCAATAACACAGACAAATTATATGAAAGCATCATCTAAAGCAAAACGTGCAGGTAGCAGATTTTACCTGGGGCATCATACTCACCAACATAGTCCTTCTGGGACAGGTACAATATTCAGAATGTAAAAAATACACATCAAACATTCTGAGGTGTAATTAATAAAATTTTACCATAACTGTTTATAAGACTAGAAACCAGTTACTTAATATAATAAATATCAGTGAGCTGGGCATGGTGACGCATACCTTTAAACCCAGCACTCAGGAGACAGAGGCAGGAGGATCTCAGTGAGTTCGAGGAGATCATGATACATAGTGAGTTCCAGGACAGCAGAACTAAACAGAGAAACCCTCTCAAAAATAGTAGTAGTAGTAGTAGTAGTAGTAGTAGTAATCACAACTAAGTGGTTCCAGTGAAGCAACTGATTAACGTTCAGTACTTTTATATAATCAAGGATAATCGGTAACCTGACAGCACGAACTGAGCCACACTGATGGAACAGGATAAGGGACTTCAGCACCAGACACATGTGAAATTAAGTCCCAGCTCTACCCTCTGCAGCTGTGTTGTCTTGTAAACATTCACTTCATTTAAATATTTCTCAGTTTCCTAATCCACCAAACAGGAATAATTATAGTGCTGACTTGGTAGAGTTATGATGAGGAGTAAATAAGGCCATGTGTGAAAAGCCCTTGGTGAAGCGCAAAGCACTCAAGAAACGCTGTCATTTACTGCAGCTAGGATGCTTATTGGTTCTGCCTGATCCATGCAATGCTTCATTCCCTTTCCCTGATAACTACAGCTGCCTGCCTTTGGAGCAGCGTTCCTCTCCTTCCAGTGAGGTGACTCCAAAGGATAATGGTCCAATCTGAGTCTTCCCAGTCAAGCCGGAACAACTGGCCCATAGTTGCATGCGCAAACCAACAACTACAATCCTTCTAGATGTTTCTAGAAGCTCTAGGAAGGGTCTCTTTATTTATTTACTTTTTAACTTTATATGTATAGATATTTTGTGTGCTTGTATGTCTGAGTACCACATGTGTGCCTAGTGCCCGAGGAGGCCAGAGGTGGGCATTGGATTTTCTGGAACTAGAGTCATAGACAGTTATGAGCCATCATGTGGGTGCTTGGAGTTGGACCCTGGTCCTCTGGAAGAGCAACCAGTGCTCTTAACCACTGAGCCGTCTCTCCAACCCCAGGAGATTTGATTTACATTATAGGATGGACACTCACAGCTGCCAATCATCATGGCTCCAGCCTCATAATAAATGCCAACCTGGAAGAGGGCGATCAAAACTCAAAGAACGACAGACCTGATAATGGCAGGCATCACCACAGCCCGCTCAAGTCTGCCCTTACAGCATGTCCTTCCCTTTATTCTTATCAGTTGGAGTTGGCCTGCAGTATTCTAGTCAGCTGTTCCAGTGATGTGTAGCAGCTGGCACGTGCTTGATAAATAACTACTGCTTAGGGGCTCAGCTTTTTAATAACCACGCAATGGCAAGTGATTTTTAAGAAAAAGGTATCAACCTACCCCGAAAGCTTCTTGGAAAATGATAGCCTGTTTTTGTCTTTCCTTTTGATATGAATAACTCCAGGGCTTGGGTACCCTCTGTCCTTCAATCCTGTGAGGACAGACCCTTATTTAATATCTTAAAATTTAATATCTTAACATCTTATTTAATATCTTAAATTTAATATCTTCTAAAACTAGCATTGCTTCATCTCTTTTTATCCAAAGTAATTTGTTCAAAAATTTTATTGTGAATGTTATATTTTCAAAGAAAAAATCATGCTCACTCACCAGTCACTCAGAGAATTCAAAAGGTGACATTATTTTGGTAAAATCACTACATTCCTGAGTCTATTGCTCAAAGAGGTAACTCACATATTAAGACAGAAAGAACATTGCAGTTCCACAATAAGGACTTAACACTAACACAGTTTGCAGAGAGTAGCAAGTAATTTAGAATGCCAGCATATTAATTTATAATGACAGACACATCTATCACACCAACCAAAAGACATGCTTGTGCAATGCATAAATAATCAGAATGCTGCTGTCAAATGGTGTACTGGTGTGTATCAAAGAAAAAGGATCCCTGTATCTGTGGTTCAAATATTTCACAGAGTCACAATTGGAGTTCAGCTTTGACAGACACTAGGAAAGTCAAATGTATTAGGGAGCAAAAACCTCCTTGGGGCGGACTGAAGGAGTACTGTGATATTTTTTTCTTTGCTTCTTTTCATATTGAGTGTGTGTGTGTGTGTGTGTGTGTGTATGCGTGCATGTGCACACACACATGTGAGCGTGTGCATGCACATATATAGAGGTCACAAGAGAGCACTAGATTCCATGGAGAGGAGTTACAGGTGGTTGTAAACCACCCATTGTGGGCACTGAGAGATGAACTCGGGTCCTCCAGAAGAGCGACAAGCACTCTTAACCACTGAGCCATCTCCTCAGTCTCTAGTACTATGATTTATCTGCTTCTCATGTTACCATGCCTCTGAAGGCATGACTGTATCACAACAGTGGAACAGATCATCTATACTTACATATACACATAGATATACACATAAGTATATCTAATAGGTATGTAGTAAATACAGAGAGAAGAAAATATCACTATTCAATCTCAATGAAGAATTTCTTCTGAAAGTATTAAAGGTGGGCAATTGCTAATAATATTAAAGATAGTATATGCACCTATATTCAAAATGTTGTGTTGTGTCCTGTAGATAGCACTGACTGTGGAAATGAATGAAAAATCCTAGGCATGTTTCTGATAAAACATTAAACCAGTTGAAAATGTTTGATTACAGATTGGCTTCCAGCTGTGCCTCTGTACTCTCAACAGTGTGAATCATGGTCATCTGCCCGGCTCTCAAAGTCTGTCATTTTCCTTCTCTTCTTAACGCAATCAGCCAGGCGTTTATTGGATGCGTATTCCTTGAAGGGAGGGTGGCAAAGTCAATGGCTCAGGGTACAAGCTATGGGGATAGAACATGTGAATTGACATCCCACCACTCTTAGTGGTCACCCTATTTCTGTGCCTTAGTTCCCTGTTCTGTTGTATGTACCATTAAAACATAAACATGCACACATACATTTATATGTGTGTGTATATAAACATACATGTGCACATATGTGTGTACATATATATAATATTAGGAAAGTGTATCAGATATATAGATATATCACATGTATGCATTATTATGTTAATACATACTGAACAGCTTTTAGTCCAGGGCCTGGCATGTGCTAAGTGATTCTAAAAATGTTGACATTTGTTTTTAAAATCTTTTCTATATATGTTTTAACTCTTAAGCTACAAAGAAACTTAAAACTCAAGAAATTTGCCAGGGCTGTGGTAGAATGATTGTCTAGCATGTATAAGGCCATGATTAGTTCCCCAAACCTTCAATAATTGGAGAGACTGAGAAAGAGGGGGAGAGAGAAGGAGAGAGGGAAAGAGGGGGAGAGAGAGGGAGAGGAGAGAGAGAGAGAGAGAGAGAGAGAGAGAGAGAGAGAGAGAGATTTGTCTAAGATCAAACAAACAGTAGATGGTGGAACTAAGATTTGAAACAAAGTTCTTTCCAACTATAAAGAGAGCTTTTTAGCACTTGATTGGAATCTGGAATGTCTTCAACTCTTTGCTCAAATACTTCCCTTTTTATTGCATTTTCTTAGTGGGGTGTGTACACATACATGTGCTATGGTGCACATGTGGAGGTCAGAGGACAGCTGGGAATCCATTCTCTCTTTCCACCATGTGGGACCTGAGAATGGAACTCCCCTCTGCCACCTCAATATTTTCTTATCTTAAAATTACTTTACAATTTATTCAACAGATAATCAATCCTATCCAGATTGGCTTTTTCGGTTTTTTTAATGTGACCTCATTTCCCTAATATGCAGGGGGAGGGAGGACGGCCTCACTCTGACCTTCTTCTTCATCTTAGAGATTACAGAAAACAACGAGAGAGAGCAGGCGTTCATCAGAACTGTGCTCTCGTAAACAGATGTGTTTCAATGAAAGAGGTTTGCCTTCCTGGAAAAGAAGAGAACTAGGGTTGCTTTGAGCCCTTGGGCTGTAAGCAAGCCAAGAATTTCAGATTAAACAATGAACAGTGTGGCAAAGTCCTCATCAATCAAGCAAGGAATTCCACGACCCTGAGAACCAGAAGAAAATTGCTCCTTGAAGAGACATGGTTCCCCAAATTTAAGAGCCAGACTCATAACTTCCTTCTGCACCTGTGGACCCAGAGGCCCACATGTGTGTCTTCTGCTTCCTTGTCATGGATGTTCATTCTCCTCTCCGTCTCCACAAGACCACTGCCTCAGGCTCAGCCTTCTCAGAGATGCACTGCTAAAAGTCCCAGATACAGAACAAGATTCTCTGGAAAATTGGTCCTGTGTGAGAGGGCCACAGAAGAGTGTGTGGGGAGCTGACTCAGCATGATCCCTGACCAGTCTCCACAGCCCAAGATGGTAGGCCACGTCTCAGCCTTAAAAATACTCTTAGGGACACCAATAAAATGAGCAAAATGTAATTAAAATTTGACCAGCATATCCTTTGGAAGCATTTCCCAGCACTGCCTTCATTTGGCCTTCCCCAAAACACTTGGAAACAGACACTGTTGTTCCTATTTTACAAATGAGGTGACAGAAAACTTGTGACAGCTGTGGTCTGGGGCCAACTGAATGACTCTGCAATGTCTCCCTTTGCTAACCTGTGCTCAGATGCATCCACTGTAGCACACATGGCAAGCTCCAGCTGCAATACAGGCCATATACTGGGAGCTCATAGTAGACAGAGAGTCTTGAGAACATAGTCCACCGATGGGGCAGACAGATACAGGAGCACATCAACCCCCTGCACTGGCTGTCGCAACAGGGCAGAGGAGAAGCATGCCTGCTCCAGGAAGAGGTGGTGACACCGAAGTCAGAGCTTGGGAAGTGACAAGAGGAATCGTCACAGGACAGTGTTCTGTCCTCTGTTCACTGTGTTCTTTGAAGACTCTGATTTGTCAGAACCCACCTTGAGCAATCTCCAATCTGACAGCTATGACCACCAGGGTCCCCTGCTCCTGAAGGCTCATGGGATTCATGTCTTTCCCATTTCACACCATCAGGCAAGTATTTTAAAAATAATCATCTTTTCCAGATAGATATGTAATACATGAATACATGTGTATTTTATGTGCATGTTGACAGAGGGAAATTAATATAGATACATGCAGACAGATAAAAAAACACTGCATTCATTTTTTTCATGTAGAATGTTACCTAGTCAGCTGACTTTTTTCAGATATTCAATTATTTATTTAAGAAACCTTAAAAAAAACTGGAGTGTTTGAGTATGTTCAGCATACTTGAGGCTATAGAGTCTATTACTAACAGAAAAAAAGGAAGAAAAAGGGAGAGGGGAGGGAAAGCAAGAGAAAGAATAGAAAGAGAGAAAGGAAGGAGTGGAGAAGGAAAAGGGGAGGAGAGGGAATGGAAGGGAAGGGAGGCTTGGAAAGTATTCACTGGGCATCTACACATGCCATCAATGTCTAGGCTGTGCAATAAACAAGATTCCCAGCCTTGTGCTACTTGCAGCCTCCTGGAGAAGATGGATGAAGTGAGCGTAAATAAACAAGGAACCAACAGGCTGGATATTGTGGAGTAAACAGTAGTGAAAGGGAGCAAGATGAGAGGATGACTGCGGAGGGGAATGTTGGGAGAGTCCGCAGGAGAGGCCGTGTCTGAGCTGAGGCCTGGCAACTTCCCAGACCGGGAACAATGGCCCAGGTAGAGGAGACAAGGGACAAAGGCCTGGGGCAGCAAAGAGATTGGTGTATTAAGCTCTGGTTCTCAATCTTGAACCCCTCAGACTCACCTCAGGAGTTTTGTTTAAAACTTCCTAACAGGGGCTGGAGAGATAGCTCAGCAGTTAAGAGCACTGGCTACTTGTGGTGGTTTGAAAGAAAATGGCCCCCAAAGGGAGTGGCACTATTATGAGGTGAGGCGTTGTCAGAGTGGGTATCACCTTGTTAGAGGAAGTACGTCACTGTGGAGGCAGGCTTGAGGTCTCACATATGCACAAGCCATGCCCAGTGTCCCAGACCACTTCCTCTTGCCTGTGAGTCAAGATGTAAGGACTCTCAGCTCCTTCTCCAGCACCATGTCTGCCTGCATGCTTACCGTCTTGATGCTAATGGACTAAACCTCTGAACTGTAAGCCAGCCCCAATTAAAAGTTTTCCTTTGTAAGAGTTGCCACACCTTTAATCCCAGCACTTGGGAGGCAGAGGCAGGCGGATCTCTAGTTCAAGGCCAGCCTGGTCTACAGATTGAGTTTCAGAACAGCCAGGGCTCTACAGAGAAACCCTGTCTCAAAAAAAAAAAAAAAAAGAAAAATAATAAAAAAAGGGAAAGGGGAGGGAGGGGGGGGGGGGGGGGGGGGGGGGGGGGGGGAGGGAGGGGGGGAGGGAGCTCCCGATAGCCCAGCTTCACTGTCATGCCAGCTGTATTTTAAGTTCCCAGGTGATTCTAATGTGTAGGTCAATTATCAGTGCGCTCAAATGAATCAAAGAGAAGACAGAATCTGATGCACAAGGAGTGAAGAAATTGAGCCAAGACAGTAACAGAGACATGTCTGTCCTGGTCCTTCTATGCCCTGGGAAGGAAACAACTTTATTCTAGGCCTTGAGGGAAATTTGGGGTCCTTTATTCAGAGGCATTTCCTTACCGACATTTCTAAAAGATAACTCTGATCACATAGCACAAACTCAAGAATGGACAATCGTAGGGCTAGGGATATAGCCCAGTTGGTTCAGTACTTGCCTAGCATGCAAAAGACCCGGGCTTGGATCCCCAGCATCATACAAACGGGCATGGTGGTACAAGCCTGTAAGCCTAGCATTTGGAAGGCAGAGGCTGGAGGATCTAACATTCAAGGTCATCAATCAGCTACATAGTAAATTCAAGGTCACTGCGGCTGCCTTAGACCCTGCAAAAAACACCCAGCAGGGAACACAGTGGAAGAAGGAAGGACAACAAAGAAGCCGTCCTTCAGGAGAGAAGAGACAGGAGTTTTATCTGGGTGGTCGTAGTAGAAATGGATCTGGGCTACAGTGTGGAAGTAGAAATGGGAGATTTTGGTTGACTGGGTATCATAAGAGAGGGTCATGAAAGGACTAGGTGACACCTCACTGTGAAGCTTTATCCAGTGGGTTGCTGCTATACAGCCCGAACTCCAACTACATAGAATCAGGACAAACCAAACCTTAAAGGCACCATTCCCAACAAAGCTCCCTTCACTTCGGATGGCAGCCTCTATTTCTGGGGTCCCAGGCCATCAAATTTAAGTTGATGGTTCTTGCTACCTTCAGGTTTGAAAATTTGTTAGAACCACTCACAAAACTATAAATAAGATAGATAGATAGATAGATAGATAGATAGATAGATAGATAGATAGATAGATAGATAGACAGACAGACATAAAACCATGAACAGTTGCATTTAATTATAAAGGATGCAGATCAAGACCAGACAAATGAAGAGTTGCTGAAGTGAGGTCAAGGAGTGCCCCAAACATGAAGCCTCTGCCCTCCTGCCACATTTTTGTAACCCAGTGGGGTAAAGCTTGCCCCAGCTGCCACCCAGAGTTTTTACGGGATTTCGTTGAACAGACATGACTGACTGAATCATCGGCCACATAACTGAACTCAGCCTCCAGCTTCCTTTCCCCTCTCCAAAAGAAAGCTAGAGCCCCTTTTGGAGATACCCAGAAATATGGCTGGTATTTCTGACATGGCCAGCCTGTGCCCTGAATCTCATTATTACAAATTCAGGTGCGGTCCAAGGGGCTCACTATGGAAAACAAAAACACTCCTGTAACATTAGAAACTCCAGAGGTTTACAGACTTCCCTCGGGAACTAGAAACAAAAACCAAACAATTCTTGTGTTGTTGCTGTTAATTAATGTTGTTGACAGTTAGTCTGCCAGTACTGAGATGGAGGAGGGCAGGCTTGGTGAGAACTGGGAGCTGGAATCAAGATCATAGTTTTAATTGGGTGTGTTGGTTACATGCTTTAATCCCAGCACTTGGGAAGCAGAGACAAGCAATTCTGTGAGTTCCAGGCCAGGCAGTGCTACATAGTGAAATCCTGTCTAGAGAGGTGGGAAAGGTTAGTTTTGAACTTGTGGAGTTGAGATTATAACTTAGACAGCCACTCAGAGATGCGAAGGAAGAGATGAGCAAGAAATGGGCAGGGGTGGCCTGCGTGGAGAGATCTGGGCTGTCAGTGAAACTTTCGAGTCATCAGATGCGCTAATAGTATTAAAAACCAGATGAGAGGGTAAAATTGCTCAGCAAGTTGACATGAAAAAGAAAAGTGGTCCAGGTCTACCTGAGTCCCAAAACAAACCAGCATTTGGAGTTATCCCTATCGATGCTCTGCCTTCCTACTGTTCCTTCCATATCTGCTCTGATAGAAAAATAAATAATAAACATTCTCCCCATTGAAACAGGTTCCATCTGCTATATCCACAAATCTCTCCCAACACCAAGTATCATTGGGCCAGAGGCAGAGGACCTTACTCTGGACACTAGGCTTAAGCCAGTGATACCCATTGGAGTCTGTTACTAGCTAAAATAGACAAAATAGAAAAGTGTGATCTAGAACATTATTTTCTATTATATTTATGTGTGGGTGGATGAGTGAGTATGTGTGCATAAATGTGTGTATGTGTGCATGAATTATACATATGTGTGTGTGTGCACTGTGAGTACATGTGCATGTGTATGTATGAGTGTGTGTCTGTACATGAGCGAATGTATGTGAGTAAGGAATGTGTGTATGCATGAGTGAATGTATATGTGCACAAGTGTACATGCATGAGTGTGAGTATATGTGCAAGAGTACAAGAGCATGTGTATGTATTTATAAATAAACCTGTTACTTTTTTTCTGCACCACACAATAAAGCCCCATCCATCCCTAGAAAATGCACAACTGTTCTCCCCTTTATATGCTCACCCCTCCCACTCCTTTCTTTTTCCTGGATCTGTGATTTCTAAACCCCAGTGTGTTGACGGCTGCTCTCTGGGCCCTTCTCCCTGCTTCCATTCACTCGCTAAGCATGAACTTTCCTTCAATGTAGACAAGGTCCTGTACCATTCACTGGTTCTGAGACTGAAAAAGGATCAAGTCTGAGGCTGAAATTGGTAGTAATACCTTAATCGTGATTTTTGAAAAATGATAATACTGCTTGAACTTTTGCTAAAAAAATAATAAAAATAAAAATAAAAGATACTTGGGCCAGCAAGATGGCTCAGCATTTGCCACTGATCCTGACAAAATGTATCCACGTGGCTGATGGAGAAACTTGACTCCTGAAAGATGTGCAAGTTGTCCTCTGACCTCCACATGCTTGCCATGGCCCACATGATCACAGACAGACACACACACACACACACACACACTAATTAAACATAAAAGATTTTTTTGTTTTTGTTTTTGTTTTTTCCGAGACAAGGTTTCTCTGTGTAGTTTTGGTGCCTGTCCTGGTTCTCGCTCTGTAGACCAGGCTGGCCTCGAACTCACAGAGATCCTCCTGGCTCTGCCTCCCAAGTGCTGGGATTAAAGGCTGCGCCACCACCGCCCAGCTACATAAAAGAATTTTTAAAATTTTTATTTAAAAAATGTTTTTCATATTCTATATATTTGGGTCATATTTTCCCCTCCCACAATTCCTCCCAGATCCTCCCTCACCTCCCTACTCACCCCCAACCTCATATTCGATCTCACATTCTCGGAAAAAAAAAAAAGCAAAATAAAAAAATAGAAACAAAAATATTTTAAAGAAAAACTTGCCCATCCCTTATTAAAGGAAAGTTTTACTTGTTCAGGCTTCAGGAACTAGTGCTAAATCACTATCAGTTAAATAGATGAACGACCTTTATCAGCATGGCCACTTAGGACCATAGTATTCGAATGAGACAATGAGACTGTCAGTAAGATTCATCCCAAATCATCTCAAGTGCAATAATAAGGAATACTAAAAAGAACAGTGGACATCTGAGCTCTCGTATGTAGCCCTCAACTGACAGATAATAGTTATTACAGACAGGCATCTAATATTTTTATTTGTTTCTTGTGACAGGAAGAATTTTTTTATTTGTTTCTTTCTTCTTCTGCTATATAGCTCAGGCCAGCTTCAAACCCTCAGTCCTCCTGAGGGCTGGGATTATAGGCATATACCACCAAGCCTACCCAGAATTTAATTTTATTTAAAAATATGTTTGGCATGTGTTTACCAATAATGCTGAGTCGCAAGACCCATTACTATTGCTGTGCTACACATGAGGGAGTTGAGCCTTCCCTACAAGTGGTAACTGGTTTAATGGAGTGTGGTAGTTTGAATGTAATTGGCCCCCATAACCTCACAGGGAGTGACACTATTGTTGAAGTGGGTGTGGCCTTCCTGGAGGAAGTGTGTCACTGTGAGGGCAGACTTTGAGGTCATCTATGCTCAAGAGACTGCCCAGTGTTTTAGACCACTTTCTGTGGCCTGCAGGATCAGACCTAAGGACTCCCAGCTCCTTCTCCAGCACCATGTCTGCCTGCACACCACCATGTCGCACCATGATGATAATGGACTAAACCTCTGAACTGTAAGGGAGCCACTCCAATGAAATGGTTTTCCTTTGTAAGAGTTGTCGTGGTTATGGTGTCTCTTCACAACAATAGAAACCCTAACTATGATGCAGAGGCAGCAAGAAAGCATGGTTAGTAAGTAACAACCCTGAGCTAGTAGGCCAGCTCAGCTTGTCTGCAGATGCAGCCATGAGAGGCTCAGGGGGTGGAGGAGAAGCTCGGTGGATCCCAGCCACTGATGCCGGAAAGCTTCCCTGATGTGGGATTTTCTGCTACAAGTAATTGGGATTCCCTTGCTTTCCAAGCCTGCAAGAACAAGAACAGGCAAGCCTTAAAGGCCAGTGGTGGTGGTGCACACCTGTAATCCTAACACTTGGGATAGGGAAGCAGGGGAGGGGGACATCTTGGACTACATGGAAGGTTTGAGGCCAGCCTGGCGACATGAGACCTTGTCTGTCTGTCTTTCTCTTCCTCTCTTTCCTCCTTCTTTCCTTTCTTTCTTTTAGAGATTGAGTCTCACTATGTAGCTCTAGATGGCCTGGAACTCATAGAGATCTTCCTGCCTCTGCCTCCCAGGTGCTAGGTTTTAAAGGCATGTACCTGAGATTTTGTCAAAAAAAATTTTTTCAGGGCTGAGTGCATTTATTTAGCCTTTTCTCTCTTTCTAACTCCAGCCCTTGAAGACTGTCTGATTAGAGGCCCCTTTCCTCTTCCATTCTGCCCTAGAAAGTGTCTTTTCACTCTCTAGATGACAAAATATCAGACTGTCTAGATATCAGAATTTCAGACTATTAGTAAAAACTGCCACTTATAAATAACTTACCATCTATATAGACAGTATGTTGTAGTTACAAACTATTTCTCACCTACTCTGGTGACAAGAGGTATTTGTTAGGTGTCTTCCATGAATCAGGCACTTATTAAATGGTCTTATTTAGTCTTCATAGTGCTCAGCATCATGGCCATGATAACCCCCTAGGGAAACGCTGAGGCTTCAAAACCACCCAGAATCACATAGTGGCAGAGCTGAGCTGAGACTAGATCCCAGGGTCTGGGACTCCAGAATGAAGGTACTTCCCCCCCCCAAAAAAAAATCTCCAATACACGTGGTAGTGAGCAGTCTCTCCAGACAGAGTTCAGAGATGTCAGTTCCTGCCATCAGCTGTCCTGCAGATAATAAAGACCTCCACCTGCTTTATTAAACTGAATATATTAGCATTGTTTGAGCAGCTATGACTCTGTACCCAGATACAGCAATAGTCTCGGGGTGACTGGCATGCGTAGAGATCTTTGCCTCATGATAAAAGGTGCAACTCTGATGTGCATTTGTAATTTTCTTAGACTTGCTTATTTTACTATTTTATGCGCATCAGTGTTTTGCCTACCTGTTTGTCTGTGCAACACATGCATATCTGGTGCCCTCAGAAGTCAGGAATTAACACTGGATCCCCTGGGGCTAGGGTTACAGACAGCTGTGAGCCACCACGTGGGTGCTGGGAATCCAACCTGAGTCCTCTGCAAGAGCAACAAGTGTTCTTAACTACTGACTCAATTCTCCAGCCCCAAATTTTTTTGTTAATTCATGTGTCTGTTCTTGTCATTTTTATTCCAGCATGCTGGGGCCTGCCATTCCACACAAAGGCAAAATGGAGAAGACCCTGAGAGGGACGCATGGGCTTCTTTTAAGCACAGCCAAGAGGAGGTGCTAGAGCAGTTAGGTCATTTTAGATATGATTGGCTTAAGCAAGTGGCAATCATATTCATACGTTCTAACTGACTAGGGCTAGTCAGGGAATGATTAGGGCTACAGTTTTCCATTTTGGGTCAGGCCTGGACAAGTCCCTGGCTTTGCCCTAGAGCTGCTGTGGAGGCTGGCTGACCTAGTCATCACTGACTATGGGGGCTGGTTCAGTGGCCCAGGCTTGGTGCATCCTATCTCCCTTGCCTCTGTTGTCAGGGGCACCAGTGATTAATTGCTCTTTGTTCATGACTCTCTCTCAGAAACTGCTTTTTTCAGTCTCAGGAAACTGAAATTGATACCTGATCTCTGAGAAAAGACTGAGCAGCCTGTTAGGGCGTCTGCTCAGGTCCTCTCAGCTGCCAGCTTACACGCGTTGAGGGAACCTGTCTGGAGTAAGCATTCTGACACCAATGAGAATGGACGAGAGGAGATGTCACCAGTGGACTAAAGCCAGGACAGCTCCTGAAAAACCTCAGTCCTGGTCCAGTTTGCCTTCTCATTTTATACTCCAAAACCACCAGGTGTGGCAGGCAAGCAAGCAAGTAAGATTTTACAGAAGCATAGCAGCAGTCAGCAGGTTGTTAGGGCAACCACCCATTGTTTCAGTGACTCCTCCAGGTCATTCTGTTTCAGGCAACAAGTGAAGTCATGTGAAGCAAGTGAAGTCATGCTTGGCAAATAGGCAGTACAAGCAGTGCTGTAAGTAAATCACTAAATAAACCAGTAGCTAATAATTGGTCTTTTCTACCTTATTCTACTTCACATGCTCCATTCTTGACAGTAGCATTCTGGACAAACTCATTTCTCTCTCATATGAACCAGGTCAATTTTTCCTGCTCTTCAAATACCATCTTGTGGAAAAATAAAACCACCAAGATCATTTAAATATGCAACTGTCTGCACTATTTGGTTGTCTGAGATTGTTGATTGAAAAATAAATCCTTACCAATGATGCTGACAGATTTGCTGAGTCATGATGCTGATGGATTTGCTGAGTCGTGGGATGCCCAAATCTTCCACTTCAAGATAATATGTCAGTTTCTTCTTAACCAAGTGGTTAAGCCAAGTAAAAATTCCAAGTAAAAACAGCAATATATTAAAGACATAGCTACTTCTTACACTACATGAAAGGGTATTGAACCACACTACTGATATTTAGAAATACATACTACATTTACGTTATTAAAGTATGTGGGGGGAATTTTACCTTTCAACAGAATTTGTTGAAAGACATGCTTCCAAGCTCTCTGGTTGTCTGTAGACCAGTGGTTTATACCCATGATCAACCCCTAAATGCAGCCTTATTTGGGTGATAAGCTCCAGCTGGGGCTGCATCCCCAGCCTCAGTCTGTTGGCAGAACTATTCTAACTAGGAAACATAGTTGTGGTACTGTCACTTTGGGGCAGTGATTAAGAAACATGTGTTTCCTCTACCTATTCTTCCCAACCCATCACCTAAATAAAAAGGATTCTGAGAACCTGGCAAAGGCCAGAGCCACAAGATGGAAGGAGGTTGGGCTCTGACTAGTCATACCAAAAGTTTCCCAACCAGTTTGGTGGAGAAGCTAAGACAGAAATATATTTTTAGTGTGTTAATCTTTGCATAAGTGATGTTAATCTGCTGCAGAAGTTAACATTGCCCAAATAAACGAAGGGAAAATAGCCACTAAAATGTATTTTAGTGTGTATTTAGAAAAGCTTGAATTTTTTCCTTCCCACAATAAGATATACATCTCTGCAGTTACCAGCTTCATAGATACAGGATCCAAGGGCCACGTGTCATCAAAAGTCAGCATCTTGGGCTGGGAAGATAATACAATAGATCGCTTGCCTAGAGTGTCTGTGGTCCTAGGCCCAATCCCTAGTACTTCACAAGCAAGCAAACAAAATCTAGCATCTTCGAACCTACTTTTTTAAAAGATCTATTTTATTCTCCCCCCAATCCCCGCCCCTAGTGTGTGTGTGTGTGTGTGTGTGTGTGTGTGTGTGTCTCTGTATGTATGTATGTATGTGTGTATGTATGTATATGTGTGTTCACACCACAAGTGTGCAGGTGCCCTCTGAGGCCTAAGAAGAGAGTGAAATCCCCTGGAGCTAGAATTATAGGAGGTTGTGAAACAGCCCAAAGTGAATGCTGGGAACTGAACTATGGTCCTTTGAAAAAACAAGTACTCTTAACTGCTGAGCCATCTCTCTAGCCCCTGCTTTTAATCTTTCTAAGACACAAGTCTCTGAGGCCACATGGACAGTGAAGTATTCAAGACAACCCTGTATCACTTAACAAAATGACATGTTCTGACATGTTCTGAGAACTGTTCATCCTTGTATGAACATCACAGAGTGTTCTTACACAAATCTGGGTGGTCAGGACCAGTCACCTGATGTGGCCTCCTGGTGTGATAAAGAGACATGATAAGCCAGAGATGTCTCTAAGAATGTTGCTAGCATAGTATGGCATACTGTTTAACAGTGCTTTCTTTTTGAGATAGGATGTTATATAGTCAAGGCTGGCCTTGAACTCCTTATGGAGCTGAATATGGCATTGAACCTGAACTGACCCTTCTTCCACCTCCTAAAAGCTGGGATTATAACCATGCACCGCCATCCCTAGTTTTATGCAGTTCATTACCCAGGGCCTTGTGTATGCTAGAGAAACATGACTAACTGAGCCACATCTGAAGGGACACTAGTCCACTTGACCATGTGGCTCTGGCAGGCCTTGCCCTCTTCTCCATTCCCTCTGCCTTGCTAAAAACCATTAAGATTACATTCCTAAGGCCAACCACCAAGATCTATTCCCTTATTTAGCCACTTCCTACTCCCGAGACTGACTACCAAAGTCCAGCAGTCAGAAGCCCCCTTTGGCTCACCTAATTAACATGCCCAAGTAAAATTAAACAGCTCATCCTAACGGGGGTTTCCCCCTTTACCTTATAAACCGCCATTTGCCTATGTACCATATCTGTCTCCTCTCTATCCAGAGGTGGCCCTTTGTCCTGCCCCCCTCCCTTGTCCCCTTCTTCTTCCTCATTGTCTGTCTCCTTTACCACCACATCCTGGCTTATTCTAACAGAGACCTCCCATTCTTCTCTTAAATATTATACCTGCAAGATCATTTGCTGCTGTTTTTCTGCTTTCAGAAAGCAGTCATTTTAACTTATCTTCCCTGCTTAATAAAGGATCTCTCTGTGAAAAAAAAAGGTGTTTGGGTGTGGTTTGTGCCTAATCTGGGGTCTGGATGTGAGCCTCCACCATGTGGGAGGCCCCTTCAACATCCCCATCCCTATTTGTGCTTATTTATTTGTTTGTTTAGTTATTTAAGTATATGTGCATGAATAGAGTAGATGTATGTGCACCACATTTTTGCAGGTGCCCACGGAGGCCATAAAATGGCAACAAATCCCCTGGAATTGGAATTACAGACAGTTGTGAGTTACCCAGCCTGGGGGCTGAAAACCAAAACCCTGATCTGCAAGATCAGCAAATACTCTTAACCACTGAACCATCTTTCCAGCCCTCTCTAGGATACTTTTTAAATTAGCAGTGTAGTTGAAAATAATGATTTACAAGTATAACACAGGGCCTGTGTAATAGGGCCCCAGACCACAGTAGGCCCTCAGACCTTAGCACAATTGACGCCATGATTCAGGCCACAAAACATAGTAGACAGGACCACCTGCCAAAATGAAAACAAAGACCTAATCCATCAAAGTCCACAGTTCTGGGAAAGTCTCTAAATGTTCTAACCTTGCTTTTTAGCTTCTGTAGTTCCACTTCTGGCTAACTGTTCTTGTTACCTGAAGTATGTCAACCCAAAACATGGTTTTTCTGCTTAAAATCACATCCTGAGAAAGGCTTGGGGCTACACTGGGATCCTGAATACCTAGTGTACTTGCTGGCAGGCTAATAGAGACTTCCTATTGGCTTAAACCCACGTCTGAGAAGTCTCTGATGAATACCCCCACAACACCTGGGGAGATATCTCAGTCAGGAAAGTGCCTTCATGTAAGCATGAGGGCCTGAGTTCAAATCCCCAGCACTCACCTCAAAAAATGGGGAGTGGTGGCGACCATCTGTAATATGGGGCTGGAAAGGGTGAGATGGTAGATCTTCAGAGCACACTGACCAGGCAGTCTAGGCAATCGGTGAGCTCTGTGACTAGTGAGAGACTTTGTCTCCAAAAGGTGGCGAATGATAGAGGAAGATGCCTGACACTGACCTCTGGCCTCCACAAGCCCACATACTTGTACACACACACCCACACATACACAAATACACATGTATACACTACACAGACACACACAATAATATTTTTTATTTTAAAGTAAAAATTAAAAGCAAGCATAGCACAGCACATGGATAAACCAACACCTACTTATTATCACTATCAAGTATTCTATGCTGTATATAACTGTGTGTGCCATGCTTTTTATGGCTGGCAGCATAGTAGGGCTTTTACACCAGCATCATTACAAACACGACTATGATGTCACTAAGGGCTAGGAACTTTTCAGCTCTAATATAACCCTTTGGGACTAGTGTCTCAGAGGTGGCATTTCTGAAACACCATCATGCAATGCTAATTCAGTTCAGACAATAGAGAAGCATAAACAAAAAGCAGGTAAAATGGAGTCATGTTGTACATCAAGTTTGGCAGTTTGCTTTCTGGGTTAAGCTATTTATCTCAAGTACCTCTTCAAGTCCTTCCTGCCCATTGGTAGGCTCCATTTGTGTGTGTGTGTGTGTGTGTGTGTGTGTGTGTGTGTGTGTGTGTGCAAAGAATCAAACTGAGGGCTTTAAACTTGATCTTTACCATTGAACTGTATCCCCAGCCCTGGTTTTTTGATGTGAGGCTGGTCTTAAACTCAAGTTCCTTTAACCTCAACCCCCTGAACGTTGGAATTACAAATGGGCACCACCATGCTTGGCTCCACTCATTCTTAACACCTTTAAAGACATGGATTCTGGCTTGAGAGACAGGATAGGGCACAATTGGTGATGCTCCAACAGTCCTTCAGTACTTACTGTTTCTGAAGTCCAGCCTGTCATGGGAGTATCGGCGGAAAGCTCCAGATCCAAAGAACTCATAGATGCAGAGAATCACCCAGAAGGGCGCTTCCAAGCCTTTGTCAGTGCTAATTCTCAAGAAACAGTCTCTGTGGCAAGAACCAGCAAATCAATAGCCAGAAAGTAGAATGTCAGTAACTTGAGCATGGTAGTTAGTAGCTGTCACATACAGAGAACTCGCCCTTCCTCCATCACAGAGCTTCTGAGTGTGAATTGAAGATCAGAGCAATTACACAAGGAGCCAGAACAGAACCTCTGCTGTGAGCTTATCTTAGTTAGGATTACTATTGCTGTGATAAAACACCATGACAAAAGCAACTTGGGGAGGAAAGGGTTAACCTGGTTTACACTTCCATATCACTCTTTGTCATTAAAGGAACTCAGGACAGAAACTCAAACAGGGCAGGAACCTGGAGACAGAAGCTGATGCAGAGGCCATGGAGGAGTGCTGCTTACTGGCTTGCTCAGCCTACTATGTTACAGAACCCAGGACCACCAGCCCAGGGATGACACCACCCATAATGGGCTGGGCCCTCCCCCATCAGTCACTAATTAAGAAAATTCCTTACAGGGTTGCCAACAGCCTGATTTAATGGAGGCATTTTCTCATTTGGGGCTGCCTTCTCTCTGATGACTCTAGCTTGTATAAAGTTGGCATAAAACTATCCAGCACAGAGCAGAGAGCGCACAGGTGAGCATCCTTCCTCCTCACACAGTGATCTTGCAGCTTCGTTTCCATCACACACAGAAACAGACTTAAGTAGAATGACTAGTCCAGGAGACTGAAAATGGGATGTAACAACCACTGTGTCATCACCAAATTCCACAAAGGTATTCTCGGGTTCACTAAGATGGTCTGGCATTAGATCTGAATGGGACCCAGTGACAAGCATACCTGTTTCAACAGTGACACCGTGTGGCAAGATCAGCAGTAACAACCCAAAATCAATAGCACTATGCTTTTAGTTTCCCCATTGGTAAATACCCATGAATCATGGAATATTTTTCAGAAGAAAGGGCTGCGGAGTTGTCACAGAAAAGGAGACAGCAGAAAGGGGAAAATGCATTCTCACTGTTGATGGTATGAGATCATGGAATGAGTTGAATTAAACATTGTGTATCTCAAGCTACAGAATAAATAACGCAGCAGCCTTTTGTGCCCTCCATGATTTAGAAACGTGAGGGGTTTTACGTGTCATTTCTTTTACTTGTTGCAAGAAAGTCTATATGATGCATATTTGTTTTTGTTATTGGAGGAAACTGAAGATCAGACAGGAACTCTGGCCAAGGACATTCGCTGATCCAAGTAGGCGTGGAACAGTGGAGAGAGCTAAGCGATTCTACAAAGTCGAGGCTGCTCTCCTAGTACATGGAAATTTCAGCTTCTAGCAATGCTATCTATAGCCTAAATTTCACAAAATACCTACTCAAAGCTGGGCATGGTGATGCACGCCTTTAATCCCAGGACTTGGGGGCAGAGGCAGGTGGATCTCTGTGAGTTTGAGGACAGCCTAGGCCACATAGAAAGTTCCAGGATAGCCAGGGCTACATAGAGACCCTGTTTCAATAATAATAATAATAATAATAATAATAATAATAATAATAATAATTTTAAAAAACTACTAGATGCCTATTCATTTTTCTCTACCAATTTCTCAGCAGGTCTGCTAAAAAAAAAGCCAAAATATATCAATAAATAGTATTACTCTCACTATGTATTAAATGCCTGTCTAATTTCCTGGGCACAATGGTCGACTTGACTTAATTTATCCTTGCAAGGGTCTTTATAAAATGCAGATGTTAGATGAAGTGGATGTGGCCTGTCTCTCTGTTGCCAGCACAGATGATTTTGAGGGTGGAGTTGCCAGAGAGCCAGATGTTATGGGGCACACCTGTAATCTAAACACTTGGGGATAGGAGGCAGGAAGGTCAAGAGTTCAAAGCCAACCTCCAAAACATAATGAGTTCAAGGACCACTTGGGCCACATGAAATCCTGTCTCAAAGAAAATGTATACACAGTACATACACATGACAATTTTAACATATTAAAATGTATCAGTATTACAATATAGCTCAATGTAAACAAATCTGCAGATACTGACATCTTCTCTTGCTTCTCACACTTTGGTCCCTGGGAGCTTTGGAGGGATGAGGGTATATTGATCTGAAAACATTTAGTCATACACTAAAGTAGTTTATGGGAAATGGTGAGCATACTCTATTTTTCCCATAAGAACATTATAAACTTAGAAAGAATCCAGTGTCCACAAGTCTTGTTGCAAATAAAACCTTAGTGAAACCAGACCTTGCTGTGTAAAAGCTCCAGTGCAGCTGAAGAAATAAAGAGTTGCAAAGTGGAAGTAAAAGAAACTGAGAACAAATTTATGGTACAGAATGAGGAGAGAAATGATTTCTCCAAAAATGAATGCAAAGAAAAGTTAAAACAGAAAGTGTTTAAATAGGGAAAGAAAAATGATAACAAGAGAAAGAAAGGGGGGGTTAAAAGAAGTAGACACCAATGTGTATCAGTTAGCTATTGCTACATAACAAAATACCCTAAAACTCAGTGGCCCAATACAACGGTCATTCATGAGCACTTACTTTTGCAGAGTTTGGCTGATCTAGGCTGAAGCTGACCTGGTGGCTTTGCTTCTCTCTACAGGTCACCTGAGAGAACTTTGCCCCACATCTCTGCTGCTTCTCCTGAAGCCAGAATTGAATTCTTATCTGTCAAAGGGGAAGCACGGAGATAATCCTCTGTAGGGTGGATAACAAGTTTATTATTTAGAGAAGGGAATTAACACTTAGAGAACTGAGGATTGGAACAGTTAATCTAACATGGGTAAAACTAGAAGATGTTAGCCCAGTGGCGGCGGCGGCGCACGCCTTTAATCCCAGCACTCAGGAGGCAGAGCCAGAGAAGGATCTCTGTGAGTTCGAGGCCAGCCTGGTCTACAGAGCGAGATCCAGGAAAGACGCAAAGCTACACAGAGAAACCCTGTCTCGAAAAACCAAGAAAAAAAAAACCTTGAAGATGTTTTGTTATATAAAACAAGCCAGTCACAAAAAGAGTACTTTATGATTCTATCTACATGAGGCTCCTAGAATGTTAGATTAATTGAGACAAAGGAAAATAATGGCTTCCAAGGGCAGGGGGAAGGTATGAAGAATTAATGTTTAACGGATGTCCAATTTCAGTTGGTTAAAAATACCTTCTGGGAAACCTGACAGTGATGATCATGAGTGTACTTAATGCCCCTGAACACCACACTCAGTGGGCAACAGTGCTTGCTGCCAAATCTGACCACCAGGGTTCAAACCCCAGAAACCATCCAGTAGAAGGAGAGAGCTGACTCCTGCAGTTTGTCCTCTGACCTGCACAGGTATGTCATGGTTTGCATGTGCACACACATACACAATAAATTAGATAGGTAGGTAGGTAGGTAGGTAGGTAGGTAGGTAGGTAGGTAGGTAGATAGAGAGATAGATAGATAGATAGATAGATAGATAGATAGATAGATAGATAGATAGATAGATAGATAGGTAGGTAGGTAGATAGATAGGTAGGTAGATAGACAGACAGATGAAAGATAGATAGATAGATAGATAGATAGATAGATAGATAGATAGATAGA
>CABHPH010158979.1:29581-68903 GCA_902168325.1 Peromyscus nudipes | reverse complement strand
ATAAATAAGTAACATAGATGAGAATAACTGCTAATCTCTGTGATTCTTCAAAGTTGGCAGCTGGCAGAAGATTTTTGGGAGCTAATATGAAAGGTATAAGCTAAGAAAAAAAATCCATGTGGTACCAAGGATGTTTGGCTGAGACATGCAGGCATCAGGACGGCAGGGAAAGATGGTACCTGTGGTGTTGACAAGACTCCCAGACCTGGGGTTTGCTGTTCCCTTTCCTAAAGAGATTGAGTTTTTCTTCCTCCAGAGGTTGGTGTGAGGCCACCATGGAAATAAAGCATGTGCTTGCCAGTTTCTGTCGCTGTGACAAACACCTAAGAGGAACAATTAAAAGGAGGAAAGGCTGATTTTGTGTCTGGCTTCAGAAATCCATGGTTAGTGGCCCCATCGTTCCAGGCTAGAGCTGAGGCAGAACATCGATCACATCAGTGACAGCCCATGGGAGAGGAGGCTGCTCACCTCACAGCGGCCAGGAAGCAAACAGCCAGACAGGATGGGGTCAAGGACAAAGTATTCTCTTTCAAGGGTGCATCTCTAGTAGCCTACTTTCTCCAGGTCATGCCCACCTCCTAAGTTTCACTACCTCCTCATAATGCCATCAAATCCATGAATTGATTGAGTATATTGATGAAGCCAGATAGCCTCATGACCCAATCACTTCCCCCAAGTCCCACCTCTGAACACTGCTGCTTTAAAGGGAGCAGCTCACTTCATATCCACACCATTTCCAAACACAGGAAGTGTTCTGTTCAGCAACTGTAAAGCACCAGGCCTACAACAGCTCACGCTGGAAACACGGCTGTCACGTGTGCTTCGGGCTTCCTGCTGTCAACACTCACACACTCTTGATAATTAAATTAGCAGGGCATGAACATTTTCACATGATGATTTTGGCAAAACGTCTCTTTCCTCCTTATTTGGAGTCGTTTATCTGATCCGGAAGTCCTTTTCTCCAGTGAGTTCTTTTTGACTTTCTATTTTCAGGCTGGAAGATTTTTATCAAGCATGGCTGGATGTGTGTATAGAAAGGAAGAGGGATGATGGGCAGGCAGAAGGAAAAAAGGTCAAGAGACCAGCTGCATAGAGGGAAGACGACATGAGAGATGTGGGGAGACCATTCTATGATGCTACGGGCAGATAGGGAAGTACCTGAGGCTACCACAGCTGGAAAGGCAAAGAAAGATTCCTCCCCTAGAGTTGCAGGAGAAACATGGCTCTCTCTGAGGCACCTTGACTACAGACTTGTGGACTCTAGAACTCTGGGAAGGGAAGTATTATTCTGAACCACCGGTTTGTGGTTCTTTGCCATAGCCGTCACAGGAAATGAATGTGGTAGGTGAATTCTTGGTACTTCACACAGGACTTTCTAGATACTGATTCATAGTTCAAAGGATTCTCCTCAGTACCTTCCTTTCCCATCATCCCTTGGCTGTGTCATCTGCTCACATCCCAAGGCCCTACGATGTGTCCTACCTTCACGTGTTTGAGCACTCTGGTCCTTCACCTCCATTTCCTTCTCCCCGTGTTCAAGCCTTCCTAATGCTTTTGTGGTCTCTAGTGCTACCCTTTGTGGGAGCTGCTTCTGAGAGCTCTGCCTCACAAGGCTCCAGCTGAAGTGACTGTCCCTTCCATACGCACTGTTAAGTGCTGTTAAGAGGCTCTGACTTTATTTTGTACTCACTTGTTTTTGCAAATTCATCCCTCCCTACTGTGCCGTAACCTCTCAGAAGGGAGGAGTCATCCCTTCAAATTCGATACACTGAAAGTCCCCAGGGGCTTTTGCTGCACAGTACACCAGAGGCCTAAAAATATGAAATCGATAAGCTATTTATTGCAAATTTTGTCTGTTAAAGCACTTCATGCGAAGAGGCAGAACGAATGACTCAGGTCTACAACTGGTGGTGCCTGTAAAGTACTTTCCTCCATTCGTGGCTATTTTCAGTTTGTTATCATTCCCAGTGATACATAATCTTTTCATCAGCCACATGCAGAAACTGCAGACTTTTCCATTAGATTCAGCAAACTCTCACAGCTACAACCATCCCAGGTAAGTGTTTCGAAGGGGCTGCCTGGCCTGTTCCATGGAGACAGAAGGGAATCAGAGGGTGCTTAAGGTAGGTAGGGGGAGGGGATACTTACTTTTGGGTGGGGTGGGAGGACAGCAGTGGCAGTGAAAGCTGCTTTTGGGTTCAGGTAAATGTTCTAAAGCTGACTGCGATGGCTGCATGCCTCTGGGTACACTGACAGCCACTGTGCTGGGCACTTGAAATGAATGCACTGTATGACATGAGAATGCTATCTGTATAACTTAAAAAAAAATGGAATCTCAGAGGAGATAGAGGACACCAGGAGAACACAGCCCTCTGCATCAACTAAACAACACGTATGCGCTCACAGAGACTGAAGCAGTAAGCACAGGGCAGATATGGGTCTGCACCAGGTCATCTGCATATATATATATATATATATAAAACACGCCTATATATATGTATGTGTATATAGCATAGCTATTAGCTTAGTATTTTTATGGGACTCCTGCTCTTGGGACTCTTTTGCTCCTGCTGGGATGTCATTCATGTCCAACTTCAATATGAAAGTTTTTGCTTCATCTTACTATATTTTATTTTGTCTTATTTTGTTGTTATCTCTTAGAAGCCTGTTCCTTCCTGATGAGAGACAGAAAGGGAGTGGATCTGGAGTGGAGGAGGGGTAGGGAGGGGTTGGGAGGAATAGAGGGAGGTGAAACTATAAACAAGATACATTGTATGAGAAAACAATCTATTTTCAAAAAAAAAAAAAAAAGGAATGATGTCTTGCATAAGGTCTCTGTTGCTGTGATGAAATCCCAGGATCAAAAGCAAGTTGGGAGGAAAGGGTTTATTTGGCTTACACTTCTACATCACTGTCCATCATCAAAGGAAGTCAGGACTGGAACTCAAACAGGGCAGGAACCTGGAGGCAGGAGCTGATGCAGAGGCCTTGGAGGAGTGTTGCTTATTGGCTTGCTCCCCATGGTTTGCTCAGCCCACCTTCTTACAGAATCCAGGACCAGCAGCTCAGAGATGGCACCACCCACCGTGGGCTGGACCCCTCCCCATCAATCACTAATTAAGAAAACACCCCAAAGGTCTGCCTACAGCCTGACGTTATGGAGGTGTTTTCTTAATTGAGGCTCCCTCCTCTCAGATGACTTTATCATGTGTCAAGCTGACATAAAACTATTGAGCACAAATGGTTTATTAAATTCATAAGTTCACAAAACTGCCATTAAAACAAGTCAATGTTTTTCATAAGCACATACGCACATAAGCACATAAAATAGACCTCTTGCACTAAGAGAAAACAACTCCTGTGGTCTCTTCAGGAGAAGCTGACACAATTGGCCCACTCACCCTGTCTCTTGCCCAGGTGGAACAGAGAAACTAGATGACGTTATGTTGCCTTTGTTTAGAACATCCTGTTCCCTCTTCTTTCTCCAGCATTACAGAGACCCTGGATTCAGCCAGCTGCAATCTAGTGAAGAACTAAGATACCCATTTGGTCAAAGAGAGCCAAGAAAGGAACCCCACAATCCAGACCGTGGAAGCATGCCAGTTCTATACACAGCAAGTCTGTTGATCTCTGGGCTAAGCCAAGACAGTCACAGCAGTCAGGATCCCACGAAACAGAACTCTGCAAGAAGCCCTTTTTAACAAATCAGGCAGGTCTAGGATAGACAACCTGGCCCTTATCCATATGGTGTCTTGTATTTACCATATAGCATGTGACTGTCACATCTTCCTAGTGAGACTTTCAGGGAAGGAGCTGGTGGCTGATATGTTTACTCCAGGCCTCACAACTTTCTTATCACCCTTGCCCAAGCATCACTAACAGACACAGTAGTCCATATTGAAGCATTCAGCAGAGTTAACTATGGCTTTATGCTAGATGGACCTCCCTTACAGTCTCATATTATTAAAGACTGATTTTGTTCCTTTTAGTGATATCTTTGGGCATGATTCACTGGAAGGAATGTCAAAATCTATAGGTTATGACTGGCCATTATCTCTCTTTGAAGTTCCTTGTCAAAGGACTCAATCTTGAGCAAATTCAACATAACCCTCACTTAAACAGAAGCGGCAACCTTAACATGAGTAGGTACTTGCCTTGGGAATGTATCTGGACTTTACCCTGAGTCACCCAGACATGCCACTCAGTCTGCCTGGACTGATATACACTTACAAACTGCAATTTTGATGTCTATCTCATAGCTAGCTCTCTCTTCTAACATAGCCACAAACATCCTTTTTATCAGGGAAAAGGAGGAAACAATCTCTTTCTGCAACATGTCCTTATAATGAACATACACTCCAAAAATGATGGGCTCTTTGCTAGTGAAATCTGATGATTAGTCACTGAGTTCAATGTATAATTGGAAAGCTTCTAGCTACATGTCATTAGCCAAGATAAATTAGAGAGAACGATGCAAATATACAAAGATATTCTCAGAGATCAGCATGCTAGCATACAGTAACACAACAGCAACAAAACCTTCCCAGAGAAATGGCCACTTGTGCTGCTGCTGACAGTTCTGGGGGAGGAGGCGGCTCCCCAGCTCTCACATGCTCCGCCAGCCTTGGCTTTTTCCTAACATGAAGTTACTCCCCTGCATATATCTCTGCTGATAGAACCAGGCCTGGGATGTTTCTCTTCAAACGTGTCCCTATCATTCTTGGTAAGGCTCACTCTTTTCCTCTGTCTTTAAGTTCTAGGCAGTTTCACATGACCCAAAATGCTCTATTACCTGTTCTGCAAAGGGAGTGAACTATTCCGCCCCCATGCCCATATTTCAAGCACATAAATCCATCTCTTCATTAGCTCCATCTATGGGGAGGTAAAGTGACTGCTCCAAGGAATTACCTGGGGGACATGCTGCTTCTCTCGGGAGTGGGGCTACCCTCTGGGAACACAAGCTCTTTTCTATTCTCTGGGCCATAATCTGAGTTGCTCTGCTGGGATTAGGGGGTGGCTTGTGCAAGCCGCTGTGGCCTGTGCTTCAAGCTGGGGTTCCATATTAGAACAAATAAAACCTGGCCTTCAGCCTGGCCTCTGCTAGCAATGGGTAGTGTTTGAGCCTCACCTGTCCGTGGTTTTATTCCATCTCTTAATGTTTCTCAGAGCTTAGGGAAAAGCCCTAGGAGTCTTTAGCGTGGTGTTAACCAAGACGCCACTATTCTTCTCTATATGAATGCACACAGTGACTAGACAGCTGTAAAAAGTGGTGTGAGATTGTATCTTATTTTTCTGCCTGGAAAATGTGTTGGATCATATGTTGACAGTCTCTGCCTTCAGCACTCCCTGACAGTACATAACGAAAGTGAACTCAAATGGGTTCAATCATTAACATATCAGCCAAGGATATATAGAAAAGACTGAAAATAAAGTAAAACGGAACTCTAACACTTGTGATTCTGGCTAATGGTTATGACTTTATTAGTACATTTCTGGTATCACTTTTCAGCAGGGTGACTAGAAAATTAATATGGGCAGGGTGAGTATAAAATTAATATACGACACACACTGTGATCCTGTGCAGTAAATCTAATTGCACACTGAGCCAGAAGAGAGAATAAAAGATAAGGCACACACTGATTGATTTTCTTCATCAAAACCTGCAAGATTTCATTTCAAAAAAACCCCATCATTAAATAGACAGCATATCTAAGAGTGAATTTTATGTGACACATGTCCTGATCTAATGTCCTATGGAGTGATAGTAATCCATTAAATGCCAAGTTTTCATTTATCTATATCTTAGACCTTCATAATAATTTTTATACGTATTCATCTATGCATAAAAGCTTTTAATGTACAGAGAGAAATGACTCAATCATAAGTCTGTATGAATTTGAATAATTCCACATGAAAAACAAAAAGGAATGGTAATTATGTCTAATTAGTGTAAGTCAAATAATTGAGAAGAAATTACATTTTGCCTCAACTTTAGCATCACATTACTAGCTCCTAAGGCTTAAGTATGCATTTGTTGAATGGCAGCAGGTGTTAGGGCTGGCCTGGCACTGGCATGCAGTAAGTACCACACAGGAACAACACTGGAGAGGACTCCAGCATCAGCATCGTCCAACACTCGGAAACGGGACAAACATCCCCTTGATTCTAACTTCCAATCCTTTAAAACGACAAAGCAAACATTGTCATACACTTCTGTACTCAGGGAAACTGAGGCTCAGGGCTTCAACAATACTCTGAGGACTGGCACTCTAGCCAGAGAGCCAAGTTTCTGCAGCTAATTACTTACCTGGAGATTGGTGTGTTACTCCTGAGCACCTGCTGTGTAACAAATCCCATGTTGGGACTCGGGACACAGGTCATCACTCTCCTCTTTTGATGCCACTGACCTTATTTAACATGGGACCAAATCATCAATGCACACATGGCAGTCCATATACACATTCAGTTTTATTTGTGTATAAAAAACAACACACCTATAAATACCCCCCGCCCCCCCCCCAAAAAAAAAACCCTAAGGAAAGCTGCCTTAAAGTTAAGCTTAATCATTAACTTAAGCACATGGTTTATGGTTCCTCCTCAATGCTCAAAATAGAATGACGGTGTTTCAATTAAAATGGAGATTCCAAATTAAATGTGTCCTTTTGCATTTTACAATACAGCATTTAATCTTCTAGCAAACGGATGAGAATTTAATCACAGAAATGAGTCTACTTCATGTGCCCAAATGCCACAATTTATCAAATGAAACCAAGTTTAGTTTAAACATCCATAGAGAGAACTATGGAGTTTGCCGGGAAGATGCTCTTTGACATTAAGCGGTAAGCTTTCTGTATCTAAGGTGACAGGAATCTAAGGCCTCGAGGCCTTTCTGCATTCTCAAGTCAGAACTGTAATTTGAGGTCACCTTTTCACAAGTACAGCCATCACAAAGTGCCAAACCATGGGAGAGAGAGGACCGATACTTAGTCATGAAGCCACAGTGTGTTTTCTTCTCAGATGGGGTTTTCTCATGTAGTCCAGGCTGGCACCAAACTCATTATTCTTCTGCATCAGCCTCCTGAGGTTGCAGTGGATAATAATATGATGGGTCGCCCTCACTGCTTTTTATCCTATCTTTGTCCACAGATTATTTACAATATAGTAAATACATTGAATGTAAGGCAGATTTCCCTTCCAGGTGGGAATTCAAACAATAGAAAAAGAGGCACCATATTGAGAAACCCATAAACCAATGAAAAGACAAGGATAGGTGTCTGAGTCAGTCAGCCATGGCTGACTCCAAAATCATGTCCCTCCACCCCTGCTGCTATGCTGGGGTGACTTTGTAGTTCACGTGCAGAGGAGAAATGAGCTTACCACAGTGGAGTACCTGTTAGATGCAGTAAGAGGAAACAGGACAAGGAGACATCAGAGAAGTCTAGGTTATATAAATCACACTGTCTGGTGTCCTTTGCAAAGCACTTAAGCTTTCTGAAGCCACTGAGTCCCAAATGGACACATAAATTACTACAGAGGATGTATCTACTGTGGGTTGGATATATATGTATATATATGTGTATATATGTATATATGTATATATATGTTAATTAGAACTCTAAATCTTCTGCTCAAGTCTCCCACAGTTGTTAGCTTATTTACATATATAAGGTTTTAGTAACATATAGAAAAAACTCTTAAAAACCAAGTGAGAAGAGGGCATAAGGGGAGGGTTTTACTTGGGAAGTTTTCAAGTCTGCCATTAGGAGCGACAGACTCACTTCTCATTAGAAAGCTGAGAAAACAAAGGGACAAATCCTAACAGTCTATAAAGTTACACAACTTTACAGAAAACAGAAAGTAGTGGACGACGAACTCTTCTGACCTCTAACATTGCTTTTGACCTTCTTTAGAAACATTGGTCCAGCTTCTGCCAGCCAGTCCATACAGTCACCTTTATTTTCAGTTAGGATGCTGTCCTAGTGTGTCTTCTGTCGGTGAGACAAAACACTCTGACCTATGGTTATGGTTCCACAGGACCAGTCCCTTCCCAAGCCCCAGCAGGTCATAGATGGGGTAGATATTAGGGTGGGCCAACTCAAAGCCCTCCCTGGATGTGGGTTTGGGTGATAGCTGATTTGGTCAGTCCGGGCTGCTGGGACCATCCCCTTGGGCAAGGGGTGGCCAGCTCTTCTATGCCCTTGCCATCAGGGCCAGCTGTCCCATGCCCATGGTGAGGGGTGGGGCCACCTCTCCCTTGAGGGGCTGGACCAGCTCTTGTGCTGCAGTGGCCAGTGAGGGCAGGGTCAGATCTCCCAGGGCCATGCCACTGTTTATTGTGCATTTTTATATCCCTAGTAACTTCCTTGTGCTGAAGCAAGCAGTTTCCATTTTTTTAAATGAACTGTTGTGAATGACTTTCATACATTTTCCTCCATAACATCAAATCATGATCTCACGTGTAGAACAGTTAGCATTCTAGAGAAGCACTACTTTCCTATTGAGAGTGAGAGGATTCTTCCACTTCTCACTAACTAGAACATCTCTAGGTGACAGGGAAAATTTTGGGACACTGAACAGAGGTGTTGTATAATTAGGATAAGCCTCAAACACGAGGTTGATGATGATGACAGCATCAACAGTCACCATCACTATAACGTTCCCAGAACCTACTATGTGCGGATGTCTTGCAGGATTCTTCCCACGCTTCATGTCACACCTTTCATGAACTAGGCATTACTTCATGTCACACCTTTCATGAACTAGGCATTACTTCTCACTTTAGGCACAAATAGGTTACTTGACTAATCTTAGGGCCATGCTTTATCCATTGGACCAAACTGTCTAGCTCTGACAAAAAGATCATTGGGAGCAGGGCCTGATGATGCACGACTATGATCCCAGCTACTCAGGAGGCTGAGGCAGGAGGATCATAAGTTCAAAGTCATCTGGGATTCAGAATGAGCACAACCTGAATACTTAGTAAGACATTGTCTCAAAATAAAAAATAGCTGGGCATGGTGGTACATGTCTTTAATCCCAGTACTTGAGAGGCAGAGGCAGGAGGATGTCTGTGAGTTTCAGGCCAGCCTGGTCCACACAGCAAGTTCTAAAATAGCTAGGACTACATAGTTAGACCCTATCTCAAAAACAAACAAACAAACAAACAAACAAACAAACAACCCCCTTCCCAACCAAAACGATGGTACCCAAAAATAAAAGAATAAAACATGCCTGGGGTGTAGCTTGGTGGTAGAGTACTTGCCTAGCATGTGGGAGGCCCTTAGGTTCAACCCTCAGTCCTGTGAAAATAAATAAAATAAACAAGCACAGACTTTCTAGACGACCACTGGATGGACCCCAAGCTTCTATTCCCTAAAAGACACGAACCTACTTGTGTGATCTGGTTGTGTGATCTTGGAGTGCCACCTGCCAGGTTAGACGGGAGGCCCGCCGGGGTCACCAGCTTACAAACGGTGACGCAGTGCGGGTAGCAGCTGCTACCACTACAGGAGGCAGCTGAGACAAGGGCACGGAATCGATGTGTTAGCTTGACATCCACAAACACTTGCTCTTTAAGTGTTCCAGCAACTCTGAAGTCTGATGGTGGGCGGTATCTTTCTCTGAACCAGAACGTAAAATCATTCTTAATTTGACAGTAATTGAGCTATACTTTTTCTTTATATGTCTGATCAAAATATATCTTTGAAAGTCTATAGATAATTAACACTCCAGGGAGGATTTGGGGAAGCTTATAGATGTATTATATTATCCCTAACCAGAGGAAACTATGAATCTTGAAGATCACTGTTTGGCATGTGGACCTGTTATTCTTGAGTCTATTTTGTGTTCCACAAAGACTAATATCTTTGCTGGAGAATCAGAATTAATTTATGGCCTCAGCTCTACATGTAAGTGTTGTCAACGTCTCTTCTGTTCTTGGAAAACAAAGACAACTCCTGCCTAAGTTTCAAATAGAGAGTGAAATTAAGGCACTATGAAAATATTTGCTGGATAAAACAAATGCCAAGATCAAAGCTGCTAAGGCTCTGAGTGGATATTAATTACCCACTAATCCCTTTGTGTTTCCAGCTTATTTGTGCGATATTCCTCAGTGCTCTTTACCAGTTATCAGAGAATAATTTAAATTCATAAAAGAGTAAGCAGAGCTAATAATATCATGAGCTTTACAATAATATTCAAGTAATACTGATGAGGATCAAAATGCATTTATTATCTGTCTGTGCTCTTTGGATGAACAAGGAAAATGATAATGTCATGTTAAGGGTTTTAACTCTTTACCCTCAATCAACGAGGCCTTGCATCAAATATGGGAGATTCCATTTCAAAGCATTCAATAAATGGTTTTGAAGTGTCAACTCGATCAATTGGATAATCACTCCTCCCTCCATATGTTCAAGTAAAGACCATAGGCTTAAGAATATTCTGGCCATCTACCATTTCCAAATTTTTACTTAAAAAGTCATGTCTACAACTCAGCAATGGACCTCTCTCCCATGACAGAGATGTACCAACAGCTGTCATCTGATAGACCTTCTGGAGAGGAATTTCTGGGCTCTGGTCTGAGTACACTGGAATGGGGAACATTCTCATTAAAAGGCCAGGCCAATGTCCTCCAGCAGATTAGACACTTAGGATGAGCAGCAGGCATTCACTGCAGATCGGTCACAAGCAGTGAAAGGAAAGATGGCATGCTGACATATGGTAGTGTTCTTAACCCACACAGGAAGGAAGCCCAGGAGGAACTTGTTTCCTGTGGAAAAGGAATTCGAATCATTGGTAGATGCTGATTTTAAGAAGGACATGGGGTATGGAGGAGGTAGAGGAATTTGATGGGTGTCTAAAATTTAAGGAACTTGATCTCAGGAGGAAAGATGAAAATACTAAGTGAGATTGGGAAACTCATCAATTTCCTGTAAATGGCCAGGGCATAAATATTTCAGGCTTTGGAGGCCACCCGTCCCCCATAACTCCAACTCTGCCATGCAGCACAAAGGCAGCCAGGACACATAGCTGAAGGACGAAGGCACGGCCATTCCAGGAAAACTTAATTTACAGATAACAGGTCCCAAAATGTATTGCTGTCAACCTTGAGTCACATGACTAATGAAAACCTAGGAACGGATAGGGTCACCTACAGAGAACACACGAAAAACAGGTTTGTCTGTGATGAAATCTGAAAATGCAATTCTGAAATTCTATTCAGTTAAATGCAGATGGATCCTGTGTGCAGAGTTTGCAGTGAGGCTCCCAGGAAGCCCCAGGCTCTAGGTCATACTGTGTGTGAAATGGGCCAAGTTAATTAACCTCTGAGCCCGACTGCTTTGACTTCAAATGGCAATGGTGATGATTATGACTGGGAGTGGCCAAAGACTACGTTAACAGCAGCCTCAGGACTAGGGCTATTATGATCGAGGGTGCAGAGGCACAGAGGGTGCTAAGAAGCACGGTTAGACAGCAGAGCCGGGAGGTGGGGAGAAGTCTCATGGCCTGGTCAGTTGGTCCTGAAACCCCTCGCCAGGGACCACACTCACACCTCACACGTCATGTGAGTACCAGATGGCAGAAAGAAAGCTTTCAGTGCTGTGGGCAGAAAGAGTCTTGTGTGGCCACTGTCACTACATCTGGAGTGATGGGCTGGGATGAGGACTGAGTCAAGGTTGGTCCTGTCCAAGACATTCTCCCCACTGGATTTATAGCAGAGCTTGAAAAGGGCCCCGGATCAACTCTGCCGGCTTCTTCTAAGCTGTTTTTCCCTGAAGGAAGAAGGAAAGGAGAGAACAGTGGCTCTCCACATGCTTGCCTGCTTTTGCTTCTTTCTACTACATGTTCTAGTCGAGCTTGGGGACTGTGGTAAGGTATGTTTTCACAAGCATTTAGGTAGAATTAGGAATAGAGTTCAGGAAAATCAAAAGAACAGGAGAGCGGTTCTGCAAAGGCATTTTTTGTTCAAGCAACTACTGTTTATCCACTAAGGTCCGGCTTGAGCCACCCTCCTCTGCAGAGCTTGCCAAGGCCTTCCTGGCTTCCCCAGCCCCATTTCTTACATATTCTCTCTGCACTCACTATTAATATTCACGTCTACTCCTCCTCCTGTGAGAGAAGGGGTCACTTGATTGGTGGGACTGGAGCCATTTTTACTTTTTACTTTCCATGCAGAAGAAGGTCTAGTAAAAAGCTTTATACACAAGACAACCATTAACTACAAAACAATAAAGGATTTGAGTTGTAAGTAAAAGCAATGATTTCACCAGTGTTACTGGTTTCCCAAACACTTTTGAAAAGTTTAACCGTCACATGGAGTGTGCTTATTATTTAAATCCATCAATTATCGCTAAATGGAATTAAAGCCAGGTTTTGATTTTTCTAGAAGAATCCGAATGCTGACATGAATTAACTCTACCCAGAAAATGGATTAAGTATTTGTATCTTAAGACACCAAGGGCATTACAGCTCAAGAAACTATAGAGATTGTTCTTTGTTAAGGGCAAACAGCCTGCTTAAAAATCAGCTTCTATGCACAGGTCCTTCACAAAACTCTGTAGCTCCTTCCTCCATGACTATCAGCCTCTTAAATACCCATCATGATGAAAGGGCTCACTGAATGTTTCTGTTTGACTGAAAGTATCACAGTGTAGAATAAAATCCAAATCTCCACCAAGTGCCATACTCTTGTCAGAGATCACAACATCGAGATTTTTTCAGCACCAAAATTAAGTTCAGCCACTGGTCAGAAGATGCAAGCCAGGGTCCTACGTAAGATGGTGGGCCTGGCCCTGGGAGACCCGAAAAGTACCTGCAATTATCTGTAAAGCTTTCTTGATGCATGCCTTTCTTCCGAAGACAGTCTGAAGCTGTCCTCAAACCTAGTCTATCACCTCCCCAGATCAAAGTCAACCTTGAGCAGTCAGGCCTTTCTGAATACATTTGTGTTGCCTTAAAAGCCAGTCGGGGGCTGGGAAGGGGGCTCAGTCAGGAAAGCATATGTATGACAACCTAAGTTTGGATCCTCAGCATCCATGTAAAAAGCTGCATGTGGCGGCTCCCACCTGCAACTCAACCCTGGGGTGTCAGACTGTTGGGGCCCTGGAGTTTGCTGGCTAGCCAGTCTAGCCCAATTTGTGAGCCCCAGGTTCAGTGAGAGACCCTGTCTCAAAAACTAAGGCAGAAAGCATTTGAGGAAGATCTTTTACAACCTCTGGCCTAATATATATGTTTCTGTGCCAGATCATTGGCATCAGGTCCAAGCTTAAATTTTGTGCTTGACATATAAACTCCCAGAGACTGTGGCAGCATGCACAAGGCCTGTACAGGTCTAAGTCAGATGAGGTCCTGTTGGCTGAGAGAGGGAGTAGAAATAAGCTCCCATCCATAACCCAGAAGAATCTCGAATCAATAACCACTTAGAAAGGAAAAATTAGTTTTCTCCAATGGAGTCTCAACTAGGTATACAAGCCACACTTGAGGGAAGGCCCCATGCCCATCAGGGGATGGCTAACACAAAACGAACTCAATGCTATTTTTGGAGGCTTTTTTGTTTCACAACGTGATGTCTGTTTTTGTTTTTTCCCACCCCCAGATGTTTTCCTTACATATTGTGGCTTCTGGTTTTGTTTCCGATGGGTTTTCTGCGTGTGCGAGTGTGTTCCCAGCAGCTGTACGTGCTTCTTGAGCCTTTTCTTTGACTTTTTCCCCGTCTGGTTCTTTTGTCCGCTTCTGATTTGTTTGTTTGGTTTTATCTTATTGTATTATTTTCTCAGGTGAGTGTTTGTATTCTAATGAGGGAGAGGAAGAAGGGTGTGGATGTGGGTTGGTGGAGAAGTGGAGAGATATGGGGGAGGGGAAACTGTAATCAGAATATATTATATGAAAAAAATCTATTTTGAATTAAAAAGAAGATTTTGTGCTTCTTTCTGCTGTTTTCTAAGAACTTACCCTGAACTTAGACTTTTTAGATCTGAACGTGTTTCCAAGGACTGAGGCATCTGTTTTTCAAGTTCACATAAAAGACAAAGATCAATAAATGCCCCAAGAGCTAAGAACTTCTAAAATTCTTAATTGTTAATTCATAAGCCCAAATTTTAAATTAATATGGAAAATTAACTCTACTTAAAAACCAAACCGCATACCAGACAAGAATGATATTCTTGCAGGTTATTGTTTTTGGAGACAACCCACCACAGGTTGAGGACAAAATTAAATAAAGGAGAACTCCCAGTTCTCCATTTACGAGCAATAACCCATTGTCTTTAATAGAGCGAAAGTATTTTGTCATCATCCAGGAGACAAATGTTTTCTTTCCAGGATAAAATTAGATTCTCGTGGGGATCACATAGAAAGAGATGTTACGGCACTTTCAAAGGCCTTTGCTGCATCTCCCTGCTAATTTAATTTTCTTCCTTTTCCTTGTGAATAACCAGGTTCGATTTGGAATAGCTGTTCTATACTATTGGAAATCAGTGAGCAAGTCTCCTTAATGCTTTCAGACTGCTAATGTACCAAGGTCACTACTGTAAAGTGCAGAAGATGGGCAAAGACCATTTCCCTTCCTAAAACAGGAAGTCACAAGTACCGTGAGCTTCAAAGGCTCCTTTCTGTTTTACCTGAAGCTTTCTAATAAACATTATCTCTGGTGAACACAGAACCAACATTTCCTTTTGTTAATCTGACAAGAGCCCATAAAATTGTATTTTACAGGCTCCCTAACAGCTTCTCTGCTCCCCGAAAGAATAGCATGATTCAGACACGTTCCAAATTATATCTATTTTGCATAAATGAAGTCGACTCTGCAGAAAAACTTGGACTCATTATCATGTAAAATAAGCCATTAGCAGAAAATGTAGTAATTATATTCCCAGACAGAACAAGAGCAGACTCAGGCCACTGTGTTGGAGTTGGGCAGTGAGAAAAGGGTACAGTTGCTTGTGGGGGAGGTGGGATGGTGGGTGTAAATCAACAGTACCAGGAAAGGAGGCTCTGTCAGGCCTGTCTTCTGTCTGTCCGTGGAGCAGAGCATGCTCACCAGCTGGCCTGAAGAGCCAGCCCCACTGCAGCAATTCAAGGGTGGGCATGTGGTTCTTGTCCAGAGCCTTCCTTTATCTTGGGGCTGGAAAGCTTTCCAGCACTCACTGACCTCCAGTGGCTCCCACATTAACAAACAGTGGGTGGATGTCGGTGATCCAGTCAGATTCCACAACCAGAAAGCAGCTGCTGCTCAGTGAAAGAATGCATGGTGCCCAGTACCATGGAGTCCACAGCCAGGGGAAGCCAGGGGAAAGCTCCTTCCTGCATTAGCTGTCTGGTAATCATTCCTTGTGGTGGACCCAGAAACAATATCTCCGCTGAAATGGCCTCAGGGAAGGCCCAGAAGATGGGGAGAAGAAAGTGTGTGGCTGGGAGGAATGTTTTACAAAGGCTTCCTCAGGTCAGGCTGTGCACTGGGGATTTCAGGTGATAAGACAGCTGTGGTCTCTGCTCTCCTCTTTGTAAGGGAAGACTGACAAAAGACTGACTAACATCCAGTTATCAGGCGGCTAAAGAAAATTAAAAAGGAGAAGAAAAGGGAGAGAGTATGGTTGTTGTTAGTCGTTGCTGGAGTTCCTAAGATGTGAGTATTAGGGAGGGCTCTCTAAGGAAACCATAAAGCTGAGATTTGAATGGCAAGAAGGAACCATCTGGGGCTTCTGGAGAGATGGCTCAGCAGTTAGGAGTGTGCACCATCCATATGTAAACAAAATCAAATCTCAAGAACAAAAGCAGAATCAAGGGTACCATCTAAGGTTTTCAACCTATGAAAACCATCTTTGATGGGAAGAGGGGCGACAGGTGGTAGACTAGAGGGGCATGGTCTAGTCTTGTTATTATTTAGCTGTTCTCATCAGTTTTGGCTGTGTGTGTGTGTGTGTGTGTGTGTGTGTGTGTGTGTGTGTGTGTGTTTCAGGCATATTTTCGAGTATTGAATGATTTATCAGATTATGTGACAGGGTCATAAAACAAAACAGTTCAAAATGAGGAAACAGTAAGTAGAATCCAGTCACTACCTTTTAGCTAACAGGAACACAGATGTCAAAGTGTCCATATTCCTCATGGTCACCATGCTTATTAGCAGAGGCTCAGAAACACACACCATCTCTTGTATTTGCTTATCCTCTGTAAAAAATAACCTGTTTTGTTCAAAGATTTTTCTGGCAATCTCTTTAAGTCCATAAAGACAGTTTGCATTCTTTCTATTCAGCTGAAAACAAGTGCATGGAAGCCTCTACTTCTGGACATCAGGTGAGAAGGGCAAAGGACTGGTCCATGAAGCGGGGGACCCACTTGTCTGTAAGTTTCTTGGCTGTCTGGCTATGGTTTCTTTTTAATCACTCATAGATTCGTTTCCCCCCTGCAGGAATTGTTGCAAGTTTTACTTTTTTCACTGCTGGCTGATTTGTTGTGGCTAAAGCCATCACAGACAGGCCTAACCTTGTCTTTATCAGGAACATGTTGACATTGGTCAAGATTTACCATGGCTGACATCATGACTGTAGTGAAATCTATTTTAGGAGTACTAAAGCATCGTGCTGGGTAATGCAATATGCCACAGAGCATTGTGGGCATTTCTTTGAAAAAAATAAAGCGGGAAGAGGAAGATGCTAAGAAAGAGAAAAGAAACAGATACTTCAGTAGAGGAAATGATCTGGAACTGTCCTGAGTTCTAAGCTTGATTGTCAAATTGACAGGATTTGTAATCACTGTGGGAACAGGGGTGTGTGTGTGTGTGTGTGTGTGTGTGTCTGTGTGTGTGTGTGTGTGTGTGTGCGTTTCTAGACTAGGTTAACTCAGGTAGGAAGATCTCTAACTGTCAGTGGTACCCATTAGGGACCTGGACCGCACACAAAGGAGAAAATGTGTGTGTTGAGCACCAGGATTCATTTTCCTTTGCTTGCTGACTGTGGACGCAGGGTCAGCAGTTGCTCATCTTCCTGCTGCCCTGCCTTCCATGCCAGATGAACTGTGCCCTGAAGCCGTGAGGCAGAACAGCTCTGCACCCCCTCTTCCTTAAGTGGTTTTTGTCAAGTGTTTCATTATAGCCAGGAGGAAAGAAATTAATACAGAGGAAGAAATGAAATTTCAAAATCTAGAACAAACATCCCACAGGGAGCTGGGTCATCTCTCCTAGAGATCTTTGACTGTGCCTTTTCATCGCTGTGGTTTCTTCTACTCTAGTAGACTCAGATGGGCCCATAAGAGCCCATGGTCTCCCTTTCTGTACATTGATAAGGGCCTCCAGCACAGCTTTACTCAAAAAAAGGGAGGCTCACCAGAGAAGGTCTGTGCCGTGAGAAAAGCAGCTTCAGCTGCCGATGGTGGGAGCAGCCAGACAGGCCTGCTCACTGAACTCTAGGTTCACAGCAGAAGCTTCCATGAGCTCCTCTGGGGAACCCCAAGACACTGAGAACAAGCACGGAAAGGCCTTTTTCACTAGCGGGAGTTAATTTTACGCAGATGAACTGGATCATCAGTCTGAAGAGAAGGCTGCCTGGTCACAAGGGAGAGATGGGAATCGGAAGATAAAGCAAACACAGGGGGACAAATTCCCAGATCTGGACAGGTCTTCCCTTGGGCTGTCTACCATCTGGCTGGAGCTCTCCCACTCTCCATCCACTATCCTGAGATCTAACTCTTCCTCTAAGTTTAGTCAGATGGAGGAGGAGAATGCTCAAAGGAGAGAGGTTCTTACAGAGACAAACCATCATTTATGAGGCCTCCATGCACATGGAATTGGGTAGACGTTGCTCATTCCATCCCTGTATTGGCTGTTGTGTACAAGAGACCATTGGAATAACTTCTTTGTTGCCTGCCGAGGTGACTGAGGCCCACATGGAGAAGGGGAGCTCTTCTACAATGGACACGTCAAGAGTATCAGACACCATGCTTCCCCCAGCACTATAGAGTTCAGCATCATAGCAGGTCAGAAATTTGGGTGTGATGGCTGGTTTGATGGGACACATGTCACTCCACTGTCTCCTGGGCTGATCTATGGAGTGAAGGAGCCCATGAATGGAGCCAAGTGTATGGCTGAGGAGAATGACCCCCTAGCTTACTCCCTAGAGAAGTTTAGAATGAATTTTAAAGGAGGGCAAATGACCAGAAGTGAATCGTAGAAAGCAGACTGTGTTGACAAATGTTACAAAGACTTTAGCTAAAGCTGTGTAGCAAACAGAAACGGTCCTCAACACGATGGTGAGCTTCCTAGCGGCTTTCTCTTTTGTCTTTACACAGGTCACCGCTGGAGTGCTTCCACTGCAACTGGCCTTCCCACTAAAGTGGACACAGCAGCCACAGGCCTCCAAAACCAGCTCTGAGGATCTGCTCTTATTCACAAGATGTAAGATGTCCATTCCTACGTTAGATAGTGCTCCTGGAGCGCAATGTGGACAACTCTGGAACCCTCACGAGCTACCCGCTTATCTCAGTGTACAAAGCAAGAAAGTCAGTGTGACATGCAGAGAACAGCTGCTGTCAGGAACTGAGGTTCATGGAACAGTAACTCAGACTCCACCCAAACCACTGGCAAAGTGCTAGAGCCCTAGGCCCAGCCCGGCAGGGGAGCTGGCTGCTTTCAGGACAGGGCGTGAGGTTCCTGGTCTCCATACCCTGGGTATCTTCCTGGTGCAGTTTCTAAGGGAGTTGGGGCTGCTGGCAGCTGAGTTACCATCTGAAAGTTTTTCTTTTAATGGAAAGTCACAGACTTTTAAAGTTGGAATAAACATTATTCTTGGCGAGGGAATAATTCTTGTCTGTCTACTCCTTTTATCTCATTCATTTCCTCTTTAAGAAACTGACTGGCTACTTTGAAGTAGAAAAAAGAGACAGATGCATGGAAGACCATGGAAATCAAGATGCCAGAGCTTGCCAGTTTCACATGCTGTCACTCACTGTTCTTTTTTTTTTTTTTTTTTTTTTTTTTTTTGGTTTTTCGAGACAGGGTTTCTCTATGTAGTTTTGGTGTCCATCTTGAACCTCTCAATCTATAGACCAGGCTGGCCTCGAACTCACAGAGATCCGCCTGGTTCTGCCTTCCCAGTGCTGGGATTAAAGGCGTGCACCACCACTGCCTGGCCTACTCACTGTTCTTTAAACCAGCAACCAAAGCTATAGTATGAACAAGAACCATAGTCCCAGAGAATCCAGTACCTTGCCTTAGGTCACATGGGGCCAGAAGCAGATAAGGCCAGCATCTGACTCCCCACCCACCTCTGCTATGTAAACATCAAAGAGTTCATAGAAAACTAAAGTCAGAAATTCTACGTAATGACGTTCTAGCCACTAGATGCATTTTTTAGCCACTGGAAAAACATCAGTTCAGGACACAGGGAAAATTTAACATGTAGTTTTTAAAAATAAATTGGAAAGCCAAATAGCAACTTTTTATTTGATAAATACTTCTATTAACAAAAGGTAAAAACTTTGAGGAGAACTGTATTAGTTACTTTTCTGCTGCTGTGACAAAACACCACGACCAAGGCAGCTTACATTACAGAAGGAAGGGTTTATTTGGGTGTGCAGAAGGAAGGGTTCCAGAGGGGTAGGAGTCAATCACCATCACCATGGGGAGGTGTGCTACAAACATTAGGCTTGTCAGCTGGAGCAGGAGCTGGTGGCTCACATCTCAAACAACAAACAGGAAGCGGCAGAGAGAGTAAACTCAAAATGGTACCAGGCCACACCTGCTAAGCCTCCCCAAACAGTGCCACCAACTGGAGACCAAGCATTCAAATGCCTGAGGATATGAGGGACATCTCCTTCAAACCACCACAATTACGTAAGACGTATATGGTCTAGCCACATAGAGAACCATTTATACATTTTCACAAACCAACCAATACTTAAAACCAATACTTAAAAGAACGAACACATTCATGCTGACTACCTCCTGCCCGGCAAAGCCCCTGAAGCTCCCTGCACTTTAAGGCTGACTTATATGAATGAGGCAGGTAGCAGGGCCTTTGTGAGTGAGTAACAGACTTAGTGTCAATAAAGGATCAAGGCTGGTGTTGCTTCTGGCCAGCTCATGGTTCTAAGCTACATATTTGGCAAATGCAGGGTCCGATTTTCATCGTATTCCATTAAGGTCTGTATGCAAAGTAGCTTGGAAAACAGGGATGTAATGCTGTGCTGCACTTTTCCTTTCACACGCAGAAGTGCAGTGGCATGCTTCCCGGAGTCATGTGGTCCCCTCTGGCATTAGCACATTGATTGTTGGAGCCTGCACCAGGGTTTTACACCGCTGTAACTCCTGTCTGACATCATCTCAGCTTTATGAATAAATAAACCTATTCTCTGGGGAAGCATTGATGTAAGAAGAAAAATGAGTACCCATCCTGACCCAGCTCTATGTGTATCTTCAAGTACAATGTACCCTGTGTGCAAGGCCGCGCTTGGTCCCCACTAACCGTGAGAGTGCATAGACCTGCAGCAGGCAGGCGCTTCCCACTGCCCTCAAGCACTGCAGTTCCTCTCTTCTCTTTAAACATAGCTGATGTTTCAAAAAGGAAAGAGGAGGAGAAAGAGCAAAGAGGGTGGATGGGAGCAGGGTGGCAAACCTGGATGACTGTGAATCCACCTGTGAGTACCTGAGGAGTCGCTGTGAGCTCCCTGTGAATCCACCTGTGAGTACCTGAGGAGTCACTGTGAGCTCCCTGTGAATCCACCTGTGAGTACCTGAGGAGTCGCTGTGAGTTCCTGCGTTTGTGAATGTTTTCACCACAGCGTGTTCATAGTGCTTGCTTAGGGGAGACCGTAAGCTGACTGCTAACCAACTTGGTAAGAGTGGTATTCTGGGGGTAATGTGCAAACCAAGAACTTAATTTTTTCCTCAATCATCTGCAGTGAGTAGTTGTATTTTCTTGTGATTTAGAATATAATAAATATGAGGGAAGAGGCAGAGATAAAAGATTAATGAGGCTGACTGCTAGCCCAGTGATAGCTAATTTACTGATTTAGATTCCTAGCCAAACCTTTCTTGCTGCTTTTGGATGCTTTTCAAGATACAGGCAGGTTGCTCTTAAAATGAACCACTCTCAAAAGTAAAGCTAACAGCGTATGCCAAAATTAACCTCATGTTTCTGAGCCAAAAGGCCAAACTTCAGAAGAGGCTGGCAACAGCCATCATTCCCTCAGCTCTGCTGTCGCGTCACAAGCAAACAGTGGAGGCGGCTGTGGGCAGTTCTGTAGTGCCCTGCGGTAACCTTTGACTACACAGCCACTTCAAAAGGTCTAGGCTCTTGCCTCCAATTAGTGTGAATTAAAAATGAATCCCATTATTTCTCTCTGGCTCCTCAAATATTCGGTTCATCACTGTGTTAACTGTGGCGTCTCAGGAAATGCAGTGTTGCTTTGGATTGAGGGCCCACACCTCCCTGGCGAGTACTGATTCTGTCTTCTCAGAGTTCAGGGAAAAGGACACAAAACTGAACATATGATGCACACTTCCAAAACATAGGTGTGACAGAAACCTAAAAATGGGTTGGGGTGATTTAAATGTTTACACCCAAATTAAACACCATGGAAGTGGTCACCATCATCAACGGAGGTGGTGAAGACACTGGCTGAACCTACTTCCTAGGTGGAAATGGTACCCGATTGCAAGTTCAGGAAAGATTCAGTCAATACTTTAGCACTGGTATTAGCAAAAGAGAGAAAGAGACCAGGGATAGGGTCTGGTGGTACTTCCTTAAAACACAGATATGAAAAGCAAAAAGAGAAAACAAAGCTATGTTGTTGAGCAAAAAAGATGCTTACGTGAAGTCAGAAAAAGAACAGCTTCTCATGTTTTCTTTATTAGTCTTAGAGATGTTTTCATCCAGAGAAATTTGAATATTCTAGATAGTTATTAGATGTTGTAGGTACCAAGATAGGATTAGACCTTGCCTTCAAGCTCAGGATCCATAGGAAGGTCATATACATGCGAACAGCTGCAACAGAGTGTGTTAGAGATACAGCCAATGAACCGTATGGATCCTGTGGTACCTGGAGGACCAAGGAGAGCTTCTCAGAGGAGATGGAAATTGAGGTGAGTCTTGAATGATGCTCTAGAATTAACGAAGAAAGAAGGGGCCAGAGCATTCTCAGAAGTGAGGGCAGTGTGCCCAGAGAATGGCATGCTTGTCTTAAGAGGCACAACATTCTAGAACACTTTAAGAAATCCAGCCCCACGGGAGCAGGGTAAGGCATGCTGGAGGGGTGCCCAGGACTGGGTCACAGGGCTCCATGGTCATGTATCTGGATGGGTTCTTCAGGTTACAAAGGCACAGAAGTCACTTGTGTGGGAATCATGAACAGGGTCCTCAGTGAGGGAGAGTCTTGTTGGAAAGGAGCTATGGAAGTTAATCAGACCTGCTCTGTGCATACGTGAGGGCCAGAAGCAAAGCAGCAGAGGAGATGGAGGTCAGAAATCACTTGCAATGGCTATTAGTGACATTGAATACGTGACCCACTAAACATCAGTCCCTGCTCCTGAAACTTCTGCATTATTATCGTAAATCCAGAATCTGGTGTGGACTGAATGGGGAGGAAGCCATGCCAGGGCAGAGATTTCTGGCTTGAGTAACTGGGTCAACAGGGATGCCATTAATGGGAATATTGATTCCAGGAGAAGCAATCAGCTACAAGCAGAAGAGGAGGGAGTAAGGCGGGGGAGGCAGTTGCGCTGTATAGCCAGGCATTTGGAGAGCTGCTTGGGACACATAAATAGGGATTATCGAGGACTAGGGACAGGAATTTGGTACAACAGAGAACAAGCTGCAAATTCACAATTTAGAAAGAAAACCAAAGACAGAAACATATCTTTGCTGTAAAAGCTTAAGAGTTGGCCCAGGGACACAAAAGGAGCAGACAGTGCTCTGCAGATCGAGGGGTGTGGGGAGGGGAAGGAGGTGTTGGCTGTGAGTGTACTACAGATGCATCTGATGCCTATTCCAAAAATGCATGGTTTCCTCTGTTGAATCTTAATGTTTCCCTGACTAGAAAATGTTCTGCACTTCAGGTCACCACTAAATGTGCCAGGCAAGTTGCCCTAGTGGAAAGCAGAGTGCCTTAGAGGAAGTGTTTAATCCCTGAATCCAGATTCTTGTCAACTGTTGGGAGATCAGAGGAAGGCATTTGCAGAGTACAGATAATCAAAGCTCTTAATGCATGGATTCTTCAGCCTCAGTTAACTAACAAAAAGTCACTGTTTCTAGGATCTGTAGCTACACTGAGAATGACCCAGGCCTCAAACTACGATGACCCAGCTCTCCAGACAGCAGAGACTTAACTCTGAGTTTCTCAACAAGTGTAAGAAAAGATAATTAAAAGACAGTGGGTTATTTTTACCAAGTTCATTCTGTGTGAGACTGGGAAAACCCAGACCGGATGGACGTTTTCCTCTGTGAGCACAGAGGAACCGGATAATGGCGTGTAATGGGATCGGGTCAGGGAGGCCAGGACACTGGAGATTTCTAAATTTTTCAAAGGGGATGGACATGACACTTCAAAGTCCAGGATTCATTTTAAAAAGTGATAATCTTGTAGTAATCTAATTACTAAAATCAAATATAGAATGTATCTTTGTGTTGACTTGCCATTTGCTCAGGCTCAAGGATTTAACTCTGGGTTAGAGTCTGTTAACAGGCTGGCCCAAGCCCAGTGCACCCAGGGATATCTGGTGTCAGTCATCAGGGCCTCATGGTTCTGATTGTGGTAGTGGTGGGAGCTGTGTGAGCTTCCCACCAAGCTCAAGAGTTAGTATTTTGGTCTCAAGATGAAGAGACTGAGATGGGGTAGCACGGCCATGTCCATAGAGGTCTCCAAGAGCAGAGTCAGGAGCGAGCCTGATCAAGGAGAAGCATCATGGTGTAGGAACTGTGTTGCTGGTGTCTTGGTCTCTTGTCTTTGGATAGGAAACAACCCACGTGTTGATGGCTTGGTCAACAGCTGGTTGAGAGGTGAATGGATTATAGGGTTGAATTCCATCAACAGATTAAGCGATGGATTTACTGCTGAATGGGCCCTGCAGGAGATGGAGTAGAGAGGAAATAGGGGATGCCTCTGAAGGGTGGATCCTGTCTTTATACCTCCTCTCTGGCTCTCTGCTTCCTGACTGCTAGGAGGGAGCAGCAGCTTTGGCCCACCACACCCTTCAGGTGGTCTCACCATGGGACCCGGATGATGAAGCTTCTGACTCAACTGTGGCACATAATGGTCCTTTCTTCCAGTTTCTCCCAGGGTGTGTTAGAGCAACATAAAACACACTTGTGGCAGCAGGCTCCATGGCTGAGCACTCGTGCTGTGACACTTAAGATGGGACTAGCCCACACTGGCTGGAGTTGAGAGTCGGCATATGTATAACCCAGGGTCCCCAAATGAAGAACTGATGCAGAGTTATGCTAGAAGCTTAAATGATCAATATTAGAGATGATAATGTAGATGAATAAATACCCCAAACTCACCTCTTCCCAGCTCCAAGTTGTGTTCCACTGTTGAACTCAGAGAAGGAAGGGCTCAGGTTGTTCTAGAAAGGAACAAGAGGAAAATATTTCTTATTGGACTGGAACTGTAAAAATTAATACAATTATTACCTTCTCTTTGACTTATTAAGTATTATGCAGCAAAGGAACTGATCAATAACCCTTTAAATGGTAGCATTTTAATACTACGTAGAAAGGAGTCCTAAAGGCAGAAGTTAAAGTGTGCTCTTAAAATAGCCACAGTCTGGGGCAGAGGAGACGGACAGATCCATGGTAAGGAGCACTTATTCCTCTTGCAGAAGACCTTTGTTCAGTTTTGAGCACTGACACAGTGTGCCAGTGACTCATAGCTGTCTGTAACTTCAGTTCCAGAGACTCAGATACTCTCTTATGACCTTCATGGGTACCAGACACGCACGCGTGTGGTACCTGTATATACATGCAGGCAAAAACACTCATACACATAAAATAAAACAATCTAAATGTTTTAAAACTCACTCTACAGTACCCTCTATATAAGATACCTGTACTGTACGTATCACTATATATGTAAGCAAATAGAAATGATGCCTGAAACACATGTGGTATTTAATTATGTCTATGCCTTTTTTTGATTCATTGCCTCCTCCTCCTCCTCCTCCTCCTCCTCCTCCTCCTCCTCCTCCTCCTCACAGAATCCTACAGCAGGCATGAGTGATCATCGTCGTAACCACAGACATGTGTGATGGGCAAAGGTATCAGAGACTCAAACAAAAACAGCTATGTGCTTCAAGAGATTTGAGAGAGAGACAGAGAGAGAGAATGGGAAATGAAAGGGTAGAGAATCATGTGCTAATCGCTAGCATGGATCTAGCCATGCTATGTTATTCCTTCAACTTGAAATACACTGTATTTTAAACAGTGCCTTATGCTTAAAAGTAAGATTTTATCACTTATAAAGATCCCTTTCTGCAGGAGGAGGTGTGATCCACACTTGAGAAACTTAATCTCAAATCTAAAATTCTGCTTTTGTAGGATGGTTCTTAGCAGACTTCTCAAGTCATGCTGCATGGAGGTGAAATGCGTGGAGAGTGAGGAAGAGATGTAAGAGCTGGTGGAAATTGCTTGGAAGATGAACACTAAGGTAAAACATGTCTCTTCTACACTTTTAATTTGTTCCTGCTTTGGTAAAGCTTAAAAGAGGAAAGAAGGAACTATTCCTTAGGAAGAATTGATAAGGAAACCAATGTTAGAGAGGGCAAAGAGCTGCTCAGGTGAGACTCTGTGGGGACCATCAAGATGGTAAAGAGAAAGAGTGGTGCTTACACAAGGGAGGTGATGGTCCTATAGGAGACTATTATATGCCCAGGTGAGACTCTGTGGGGATCAGTAAGGTCAGAGCTTGCCACCCTATCCTACTTCAAAGACCCCTGGCCAAGTGGTCTAGAGCCCTTGGATGTGTGCTCCAAGATAAAAGGTGAGAGAGTCACTCAGCAGGAGAGGTGAGAGCAGACAGCAGCAGCCTTTACATCTGCTGCCTCTGCTGCCAGCAACGCAAGGCCTCAGGAATGCCTCTCAGCCATCTGCTGGGGAAACTCCCAACCCAGAACTACTCAGGTCACAACTCAGTGATACTGTGGGTTCTGGAAGGTCTCCACACTAGCCAGAAAAACCATCATTTTTAAAGGAGGAGGAACCTCAAGCTCCGATGACAGCATCAGAAATAAAAACTTGGGAATGCTGCTCGTGCAAAGTGGAGATGGCCCAGGGAGCTTCGCCAGCTGACTCACCGCACTGGCACAGAACAGATCCTCCCACCCCAACCTGCCGCCTCCTCACTCCAGTCTCCCTCAAGCCATCTAGTCCACTGTCCTCTTCACAGGTTCCAGCCCGGGGGCTGAAAACATATTGTAGAAGAAGAGACAACCAATAACCTAATTCCAGACATCCAGGTCTCATTAGAGATAAACACCAAAACAGGAACACTCAATTTCATATAACAAACATGACTTCATGTAAAGTCACAGATTAACCCCAATCCAATAATTGTGAGGGAATTCAATACCCTACTCTCATTGAGAAAGGTCATCCAGAGAAAAAAAGGAACATTGGTGTTAAATGGAAGGGTAAGTCAGATGGTCCTGAGAAGACACATACAAGACATTCCCCCAAACACTAAAGATCCACTATGTTCTCAGCAGCACACACAACTTTCTTCAAAACAGGCCACATTTTAGGACACAAAGCAATCCCTTTGTTTGTTTGTTTTGTTTTTCAAGACAGGACTTCTCTGTGTAAGAGCCCTGGCTGTCCTGGAACTCGTCTGTAGACCAGGCTGGCTTTGAACTCAGATCTGCTTACTGAATGCTGGGATTAAAGGCATGTACCATCACCTCTGGCTTCAGTCCTTAACAATTATAGGAAAATTGAAATAACACCCTGTATTCTACCTCACCACCACAGAATAAGCAAAATATCAACAGGAAGAAAAATTACAGGAAACATACAAACTCATAGGCACCAAACAACACACTCTTGGATAATGAATGGGTCACTGAAGAAGTCAAGAAAGAAATTAAAAAAACAAAAAACAAAACTCTGGAATTTGAATACCAAAATCTATGGGACACAATGGAGGTAGTTCTAAGTAAGTTTACACACTAAATACCTACATCAAAAATTTTGAGAACTCTCAAACAATTGAATGAGGCACCTTAATGCCTTGGAAAAACAAGAATAACCCAAACCCAAAGCAGTAGATGAAATAAATAAGATCAGAGTAGAAATTAATGAAACAAAAACAAACAATACAAAGAATCAATGAAATGAAAGTTAGTTTGTTGAAAAGATAATAAGATGGACAAACAGTCAAATTAACTAAGTGAGAATATCCAAAAGCAATAAAATTAGAGATGAAAAGGGAGACATCACTACAGACATCAATGAAATTCAAAAACCATAAGGATATACTATAAAATCTATATTATACTAAATTGGAAAATTTAAAATAATTCATTTTTTTAGATATATATCGTTTACCAAAATTAAACCAAGATGAATAATTTAAACAGACCTATAGCCAACAATAAGATTGAAGCAGTGAAATGAAGTCTCCTAACTAAAAAATAGCCCAAGACTATATGGAGTCACAGAAGAATTCTACCAGAACTTCACAGAACTAACTCCATTACTATTCAAATCATTCTCCAGAACATGAAAAGAAAGAATGCTTCCAAACTCTTTTTAGGAAGTTAGTATTACCCCGATATTCAAACCCAGATAAAGACACAACAAAAAAGAAAATTCCAGACAGTTTTCACTGATGAACATGGATGTAAAAACTTCCAATAAAATACTGACAAATACCCAAAAGATCATTCATCATGATCAAATGGGCTTCATGACTGGAATGCAGAGAGGGTTTGACATACATATACCATTAAATGTAATTCATCAGTTAAGTGGCCCCAAAGATAGAAATCACACAATCATTTCATTAGATGCAGAAGAGGCTTCAACAAAATCCAACATCCCTTCATGACAGAAGTCACAGAGACACTAAGAATGGAGAAAGCCAGTCACAGCACAAAAACGCAATCTACCAAAAACCTATCCAGTCTCATGCTGAATGGAGAAACCCTAAGCATTGCCACTAAGACCTCTAACAAGACAAGGTTGTCTATTTTCTCCATGTCTAGTCAATGTAGTTCTTGAAGTCTTGGCTAGAGCAATAAGACAAGAGAAGGAAACAATGGTATGTAAATAGGAAAAGAAGTCACAATATCCTTACTTACAGATGATATGATCCCACACATAAGAGACCATGAAGACTCCACCAAAACCAACCAAACAAACAAAAAAAAAACCAAACTCTTAAAGTTGACAAACATTCCCAGCAAATTGGCAATATAAAAATCAATGTACAACAACCAGTAGCCTCTTTATATGCCAATGGCAAAAATACTGAAAAAGAGATTAAGAAAACCACACCATTCACAATAGCTACCAAGAAAATGAATAAAAAATATTGAAATCAATATAACCAAGGAGGCAAAGACCTCTTGATGACAATTTTGACACTGAAAAAGAAACTGAGAAAGACACTAGAAGATGGAAAGACCTCACACACCATGGATCAGAAGAAAAAATATTAGAAAAGAGCCACCCTATCAAAAGCAACCTACCAATTTCAATGAAATCACAATCAAAATCTCAGGAACATTCTTCATGGATATATAAAAAATTAATTTATATGGAAGCACAAAAGTCCAATGATAGCTAAAGCAATCCTGAATGAAAGGAATACTGCAGGAGATAGCACATCTGATTTCAAGTAATACTACAGAGCCACAGTCATAAAAATAGAATGATACTGGCACAGAACCAGATGCATAGATCATGGAAAAGAATAGAGGACTCACATGTAAGTCCACACAATTATAGTCTCCTATTTGTTCACAATCATGCCAAAAATATATACCCGAGAAAAGTCAGTATCCTTAACAAATGGTGTTGGAAAACCTGGACATCAACATGGTGGAAAAAGAATGAAACTAGATCCCTATATGTTATCTGACAAAATTCAATTCCAAATGGATCAAAGACCTCAGTGGAAGACATGGTACCCTGAAACTGCTGGAGGAAATTGTAAGGATGCTTGTCAACACTGAGGCTTATGTTAGGACTTAGGAAGCGAGACCAACTCTTGACAAGTGGGATTTCATGAAATTGAAAAGCTTCTGTATAGCAAAGGAAATGAATAATTGAATGAAGAGGCAACTCACAGAATGGATGATTTTTCCAGCTATAGACCTGATAGAGGATCAGTATCTGAAATATGTAAGGAACTCAAATAACCAAACTCTCAATACTCTCCTTCTTTGTTTGGAATTCAGTGAAGGGATAACCTGCACACACTAGTGTAAAATTTATGCTCAAATAGGACTTTTCAATTTATGCCCTGCTGGCATTACAGCTGGATAGTTTTGTTGAGGGGGCTAGGGGCTTTTATCCAATATGTGACAATCAAAAATGTTTCTAGACTTTGACAAATGTCCCACATGAGGTGAAATCAGCCCAAGTTGAGAATTGTTAGCCTAAAATGAGTACATACTTATTAAAATACAACTCGACTTCTACCCTAATGTCTGTCTTACAGAGAAAGATGGCAGCATGAACACAACCCTCAGAGAGGGTGCAGACAAAGAAGAGAGAGATAAGCTGTATGCACTGAGCCCTGATATATTCTTGGTCAGCTGTGAGGTCAGTGGTCTTATTTAGTACCTGCAACATCTTGTGTTTCCTGCTTGCTTAATACTTTGAGAGGTAATGTATTAGTGCATGGTAAGGATGTAATGAAATGCAAAACTCTTTGGAGTACACTAAAAATAAATGTGGCTACAACTTCTATATATATCAGTACCCCTCTCCTTCACCTTTAGTGGACTAAATGCCTAACTTCTTGTCCTTAAGAACAGCTGGACGGATTGATTCTTAATGCAAGGTCTTGCTTTTTGTGACTTAGGTCATCACCACCTAAAACCCAGACAGTTGTTTGGATGATGGGAGGACCACAGGAGTCACAGGAATCATTAAATGTTAACTGGTTGCATCTCTGTATTAGTGTCCCAAGAGAGAAGAGCAATGCTTCTGTGGTAGTTTGAAAGAAAATCGCCCCCCCAAAGGGAGTGGCACTATTAGGAGGTGTGGCCTTGTTGGAGTAGGTGTGGTCCTGTTGGAGGAAGGCTTTGAGGTCTCATATGAATGCTCAAGTCACACCCAGTGAGACAGATCACTTCCTGTTGCCTGCAAGATGTAGGACTCCCAGCTCCTTCTCCAGCACCATGTCTGCCTGCATGCCACACGCCCTGCCGTGATGATAACGGACTAAGCCTCTGAAACTGTTAGCTACCTAATTAAATGTTTCCTTTATAAGAGTTGCTGTGGTCTTGGTGTCTCCTCATAGCAACTGAAACCCCAAGACAACTCCCAAGGCCCAAACAATGACTAAATCTACACTCCAACTAGAACCTTCCTGAGATCCTTTAATGAGATAAGGCACAGAAAGTTTTGAATGGAATTTAATGTTGGGTACTTTTTTTCCTCCTTATCTTTAAAGGGCCTGGTAGGGTCAACAGTTTTTACTAAATACAGCATTTTTAAGTTCAAACAAGTCCCAAAGCAGGGGTCTACCTTAGCCCTGTCTATTCACTAAGGATAAGAGGCCTTTAACGTAAACAGATTAGAAGCAAGACTGTAAAACATCAGTAGCGAACTTCTGCCCTCCAGGGTCCTCCCATTGTGCTGTAAGCCTGTATTTAAGACCTCCTCCCCCCCTCAATAAATGACATTCAGTATTTAAAATTAAAAAATATATATATATATAATTGAATGAATACTGCGAATGTAATCTATGAATACCACAAATGTGATTAATATCATAAGTGTAATTAATGAATATCATGAGTGTAATTTAAAAAATAAATAAATAATAAAAAAAGGAAAAAAAAAGAAAAAAAAAAGAGGCCTTTAAAATACATATGTTGACACATGCTTTTTCCTAGTTGTTTTTTCCTAATTCTGTTCTAATCTAATCCCATCTCAATAACTTTTCAAATATTTTAAGCATCTCCATGTTCCTGTCACTACGATACCTGAGGTTTTGATACTGATCAAAACAGACTCATTTTCCTATTCTCATGGAGCTCAGTGGTAGAGAAGAAGCTGAGTTTATCCACCGGGCAGAGTAGCTGTGATGCTCACTGAAGAAATCAAAGGGTTAGGGGCACCCAGGGGTGGATATGACATGAAGTGCAGGAGTTGGGAAAGACTTCACTGACAGAATGCTTGCTGGGAGGCCATGACACAGTGGGGGAATCAGAAGCCAGACTATCAGCTCACGAGAGTAAGGAGAAAGAAGGATTTGAGGTTTGGAGACTGTATGGTCTGCCTAGCAGAAACCACGCAAGGGGCCGTGGTTTTAGAGGGACTTCAGTTCATCCCAGTGGGGAAGGTGGAGTAGTCGTTCTGTTTATGGAAGAATATGAGGGAGAGCTGCTGTTCATGTTGGGGGATTAGGAGAAGGCAGAAATCTAGGGCCAGAGCCTGGCTAAAACCCTCAACGGCCTATCCCCAGTGTCTTCTTCCTACTAGCCAGGCTCTGTCTCTTAAACATTCCACAACCTCCCAGAACAGTACCCGAACTGGTGAACAAGCTTTCCAAATGTGAGTTGATTCAAACTGTGACACAGGGTCCAGCTGGCAGTCACATGGAAGAGGGGAGGAGTGAGTCAAGCAGAGTGGCTACTGCCATGAACATGAGAGCTGTGAGCAAGGCGGTGTAGACGCCCTCTGCCCTACAACCAGCAGAGGTGAGGCGGTGGAATGGGAAGAGGGTGAGTTTTGCAGGGTTGGAGCTTCACCAGGTGAGTTTCAAGTGGAAAGTGAGAAGAAGCAAAGACTTGAGGTTGGACACCAAAGCATGATTACTATGAGACCCCGTGCGAGCTAACCCAGTAAGCAGGAAGAACTAGAGGACTAACAGAGTGAAGGGTCAACAGTGAGTGTGGTGGGGTAAGCCGAGGGCACAGAAAGATGGGGGAGGTAACGGAGAAAGGGATGCTCGGAGAGAAAGGGGTTCAGACACTTCCTACTCAAAATGCAGTCACTGAACAGGCAGCTTCAGCAATACCTAGGGGCTCTTAAGACATGCAGGTTGCAGACTCATAGAACCTGCATTTTAATACTGTTCCAGGTGATTCAAGTGCACAGTAAGTCTGGGGAAGAACTAACTGTCTTACTCACTGTTACATCCACACCAAGCTGGATAAATCTCTATTTGCATAGAAGCAGTAACACCCTGTAGGATGGTGCGTGAGCAGGTTTCTGAGGTGATGGCCTTCCCGAAGCCTCTTTCTCAGCGTTAGCTCCTATGGTCCATTTGAGTTTCTTGAACTTCCATCAGTCTGTCTCAGGCGCTTGGTCTGCAGGCTTTATACCCTTAAATGTGGTTGGTAGGCTTCAGCTGTCTTTCTCTTCTTGCCTTTCCTCCCTGGCTGCAGGTGGAGAGCATCTTTTATTTCCTGAGACCATAGTCCAGATATGCTCCTCAGTTCTTTATTTGTAAGGGGGAGCCGAGTGTGCGGTGTCCTTAATCCTGCCTGCACAACTCTGTATGTCCAGAGATCTAGTAAGAGACATTAGTGCAAAGTGTATAGAACTGCCCTTTATGGCTTTTTAAAAGTTTAGCTTTCCAATTCAATAATCCTTCATGGTTCTGTACCTTCTTTAATATGAGTAGGCTGTCTTCACACTTTATTGTTATATATATACATACATATATATATATATATATATATATGAGAAAACAAGAGCTGCATGTGACATTACAGAATGAACGATGAGGCTGAGCCTAATTAATGGAGGCTTTGTCTTCACAGCAGCTTTATTCCTAATAAACAGTGTGACATTTTATTAACCCAGACACAACCTCCTGCACAAAGACTTGCATACAAAGCAATAGAAAATCACAAATGTGGAGTCTCTCGTTCTTTTTTCCTGAGACATGATTTCAGGGGCTGTCACATACATCAGTCTTCTTATGGCTGCTGACAATGATCAGCTCTGAGGCCTTGCAGTTTCAGACACCATGCTACACAATTTCTCCCATCTGCACCTCAGACTGTGCACAAGTACTGTATGGGAGCCATACTATCATTACTCTGCAGGTAGGACAACTCCAGTCGGAAAGGTGAACTGATGTAGCCTATCAGTGGTAGAGCCAAGTTCCAAACCAGTGTATCAGATTTCACAACTCCTCCTCCCACAGATGCATGCCTGTATGCTGAGGACATAGCACATAAGTTTTCTCTGCATGGCTGTATTCCTATGTGCACATGATCGTTACTAAATATCATATGTGTTCACATGAATCAGGGAGGTTTAAACAAAGGGTCTCTAATTTCACTATTAGTCAGTATTGGTTGAGAAACCCTCAAGTGGATATGAGCATCTTTCAGATGTATGATAATTCAGTTCTTGCTGAGTTAGGAAAGGTCAACTGAGTGGAGTCATCCTAGCATCACTCTGCTAGCCAGTGATACGGTTATAATGAATTGGCTTATCACCATGGGTACCAGAACGACGTCTCCAGCAGCTTGCTTGGCTGGCCCTCGAGCTCCGCTGTCAGGAGACAATGCTGGTAACTGCTGCTCCTTTGATCCCTTCCTCCACCTAGGAGACTGAGTCCTTAGGCTAGGTCAGCAGACATGTGTGCACGGAAGAAAAAGAATCAAGTCCAGTCTCCCTCTGTGAGTTAATGACCATGATGCTTTGGGCTCACTGGTTTCCTCCTCTGTATTGTTCACTACCCTATGATTCAGAGATAGCAATGTCCAGTTCCTCCCACACTGTTTCACAAGTGTAGTGTGCTGGTGACTGGTGGGCCAGAGCTCTGGTCAGGAAGCACGGAGAGTAGTTTAATGGACCTGTGAGGATACGCTCAGGGTTGTAACACCCAGCCAAGCCAAGGCACCTGCACACTCACAGGGTTAGGATTTGGGGCTGATGAAATATTTCTTTTGAAGTCAGTGAGACCAGAATCAGTCAGTCAACAACAAAAGCAGTCCAGAAACTGACCTTTCCCCCTACCAGCTCTCACTGGGAAGAGAAACAGAAGTCTTGTTTTTATGTCAGAAATATAGGGTAACCTTTTTAGTTTCCCAGAGATTAAAAGAAACAAAAGATGCATGAATACAAATATTCTAAGGCCTATCTAAATACATGCCTGTTTTATTTTAATGCACCCAGTGTCAGATGGGCATATATCATAACTCTGTATTTATTACTATCTGTTTCCATATTTCCCTGCCTTAAGTTGCCCAGTCTGATAAGCTGGGACCAAATCTAGTCAGTACTTTCTGGAATGCATGTCAAACTGTAATGTAAAATTAGACATTAAAGGGTGTCTGATAGAGATAATCATGAAGAATGAGGACTGTTGATTCCATGGGAGACACACGGTGAAAGGCCCCTGTCTCTCCCACAATGTCATAGAGCCGACTAGTTAATGGACACTTGTGCACAGGGATCAGCAGAACTGACTAAATGTTGAGTGGCTGTGGACCAGCTGTATCAACACTGCTTGGGACACCCTGACAGAAAAACAAACCCCAAGCCACAGCCCACACCTACTGAGCCAGGATCTGCAATTTTACAAGACACCCACATTACTTCTATGCTCATTAACGTCTAGCAAGCATAGACTCAAGGCCCAAGCCAGTTCAACTGCTTCATTTTACAAGTGAGGAGGTTTTAGTCTTAAATAGGCCAAGGGACTGACCAGCAGGGTGTAACCTGTCCTTCTTGGGACTCCAACATCCAGATTCCAGAGTTGTACAGCCTCCAGCTCACTCATGCTCTTCCTCACATGACCCTACTGTGGGATGTTGGGATTTAAAATGTGAATGAGCAACACTGTGTGGCACAGGGAACCATACCAGACTGATTGTGTTTGCTTGTCACAGGGTCTATTCTTTCTTTAAAGATGTAATTATGTGTATATGTGTCTACATGTGGGTTTGTGTTCATGTGAGTGAAGGTGCCTGTGGAATTTAGATGAAGGCATTGCCTCCTGGAGCAAGAGTTACAGGCAGCTGATGGATGCTGGGAATTGAACTCAGGTCCTCTGAAAGAACAGTACCTGCTCTTAACAACTGAGCCATCTCCCTACACACGACCTGTATTATTCCAATGCCCTAAATACATTTACAAGATGCTAGGGATGGAAATGGAGAAGAGCATTTCTCGGGAGTAGGCTTGCTCACCACATGCTGCCTGGGGTGACTGATGACGTGTGGAACTGGACACCCTGCTTTTGGGGATGAGCTGGAAATCCCCATATGTCTACATATCTCTGGTCCAGTGACGCAGCTCTGATCATAGCTCTCTTCTGACCCTACTCTTTACTTTATTACATGCTGAAAGTCACAGCTTACACATGGCTCTGCCCAGCCAAACTTGTCAAACCCTCCAGGATGTGCATTCCAAACAAGATTAGAGCCACAGCCTCAGGAAACTATTTGAGTTGCTACTGATACGTTGGTTTTCTAAGCCATCCTCTAAAGCAGGTCCTTCCATACCTTCCAGTCTGGATATTACATATGTCCCCAAACAGGCTTGGAAACATTAATTTCTAAGTAGGAGAATTTGATTATGGTTATTTCCCCCTAGATTTCAGCTGTGAGAGCAGCCAGAATGTAAAGGATATTCAATAATATTCAGATTACATCAGTGTTGTGCCATTAATATTTTAAGAGGCTGAAAAGGACAGGCGGGCTCTGTAATCTGTCTGTCTGGCAGGCATCTGTCTTCACTCACATGTGAACAGCAACTGGTATCCTCCCAGCATATGGAACTTTTCTGGGAAAACATTAATTTCTTATGTGTGAAGAGACTGTATGTTTGTCCATAACTAACACTTGGTCTACCAATTAGGATCGAGAGACGGGCATGCCGGATCTAAGAGCACTGCGCTGGAGAAGACATGGCTTCAGAAGCACAGGAGTGGCTAAATCAATACCTCAAGATGTGGGGAGAACACTGAAGTGTCGCTGACAGAAGAGCACTAGGAGTCTCGGGAGAGGACGGGGAACCGATCCGTGTCCTACAGATCCCTAAGTAACCGTCAGATCAGACTGCTGCCTCCCCTAGACTTGATCTCCATTATTCCCCACCTACCCAGTTCTGATCTCTTCAGTCAGGATCTAAGGCCTAATTTTTGTGTGTACAAAAATAAAAACTAGGTCTCTAGACTACAACCTGTTTTAGATTAATGGTGAGACCTTTGATCTTCCTCTTCATCACCTGACAGGTTCTGATACTTGCAACATCCATTTTTAACTTCTCAACCTCTCTACAAGAACCTGAACTACCACTGCTTACAAGAACTTGCATGTACACACACATACCCTACATGTCCACACAAGACACATACATATATTCAAACACACACACACACACACACACACACACACACGCACGCACGCACGCACGCACGCACGCACGCACGCACGCACGCACGCACAGATTCTCAAGCATATACCCCTCCCCACATCTCCAACCTGAGAGGAAGAGGGTAAGGTAACAGAAGAAAGGGACCTTTGCCTTCTTTGCATGGGTTTCCTATCCTCACAGGCTGGTGAAGAAATAGAGAAGTGGAAGGAGGGCAGAACGGGGAAGGAAGGAAGTTATTTTACACCCCTGCAGTACTTCTGAAATGTTCCTCCTCAGCTTCCACTCTGCAACTGTGATGTCTGGAATCTGAGATTCTCTCACAGCCCCCGAGTGTTTGGGACACTGGGTTCAGGGATGGTGCAGTTTTGAGAGGCACAGAGCCTCTCAGAGATGGGCAGAACAGGCCTCTAGGGCAAGCCTTTGACAGCTCTATCTTCCTCAGGCTCCTCCTTGCCTCGGCTTCCTGGTCTGCTGCGATGTGAGCAGCCTCTGCTGTGGATAGGCTCCTGACGCCGTGACCGGAGCTGCTCTGCGAAACACGCTGGAGCTGTGAGCCCAAACACACCCTTCCTGGAGTGTGTCCAGGAGCGTTGTCACAACAGTGCAAAAGTACCTGATCCAGAGGCCCCCAGGGAGCCCAGTGTGTGTGATAAGGTGGGATCAGGGGCGGGGAGGGGGTGATAAGAGGCGGGAAGAAAAACACCTCACTATGCTCTCAAGACTTCAGATCCATTCTTTACCTTTCCTGGGGTCAGCAGCTGCTGAAAGAAGGGAGAAGAGTGAAGTCCCACATCTCCCTGCTCTCTCCAAAGCCCCCAGGCTCCCTTCATCACGTCTTGCGCCCTCTGCTCAGTTGAACCCTTCCCGCAATGCATGCTGATTCCTTCCCCACATCCTGAAACCCACTCAGGGAGCTCTGGAAGAGGGATGGAAGAGCAGCTCCCTGGAGATAGGACCCCAGCTTCTTGGCCTTGGAAATCATTGGTCCTGCTGCCTCTTGTTCCACAACAATCGAGCTCATGGAAAAGGAATAGATCAGTGAAGACCCCGAGTTCCTCATAGGCCCGCTGACATACATGGATTAACTGGCTCTCAACACACAGAATTAAGAACATGGAATTTATTTTTTTTGAGGTTTTGATATACATCTTTAGTTGTGTATTTTTTTTGGTACACATAATTTAGTTGTATATTTTTTTGTATATATTATTTAGTTGTATTTTTTTGGCAGACATCATTTAATTGTATACTTTCTTCTAATAAGCACTTGCTTATTCAGGCAAGGTGGCTTAAACATTTAGTCTGCTTAAAATCAACTTCAAAACTTTAAAATCTATTAATAACGATTTTAAAATTTATTAATACTTTTTTTTAACCTTTTTAGAGCTTTATTGGGGGGAGAGGTAGAGAGAGAAAGAGAGAGAGAGAGACAGAGAGAGAAGGAGAGAGAGAAAGAGAGAAACAGAGAGACAGAGGGGGGAGGGAGAGAGAGAGGGGGAGAGGGAAAGAGAGAGAGAGAGAGACAGAGAGAGAGACAGAGAGAAAAGGAGAGAGAAAAATTTATTAATACTTTAAAATCCAATATCTAAGAAGAATTGAGGTTCAGCCAGGGATGGTGTGTAATCCAAGCACTCAAGAGACTGATGGAAGATGGCTATGTGGGGCGTAGTGAGTTTAAAGCTGCCTAAGGGAGAGGATCTCAAAACTACAACAAAACAAACAAAGTAAACCACCCCACGAAACCCAAACCCCCCAAATAACCATACCCTCAAAACCAAACCAAACCAAACAAGCTGAGGGTGGTCAATTTCCCTAATGTGTAAGACGTTTCTCTGGGCCTTAGGAATGAGGAGATAAAACCGTCTGTCTCTTTCATGGCCAAGGACTTCCGAAAGTATTCTAGGTCACAAGCAGATGAATCTTGAAAATGGAGAGCTAGCTGGGCTTAGCACACAGGCTAAGTCTGAACAAACATCTAAGGGTAGAGACGGGTCCTCTAACGAGACAGCAGGAAGAACTCATGTATGACGAGGCCCCAAGCCCAGGGATGGCTCTGTCAATTTCACACTTCTTCGTTTAGAGCAAGCCCCTCCTGTTCTTGTGGCACATGCCTTCCGTCTACAGCAGTAAGCACTATGGGCTGACAGTGCACCAGGCACTCTTCTCTACCATTCATCTGACGGCGACCCTGCTCCAACTGATACCACGTGATTCCCATTTATAGAGGAGAATACCGAAGAATGGAACTGTGTGCTCCTGGGCACAGAGGTAGGAGGAGGAACAGAGAACAATATAAATCCTTTGGTTCTAGATTACAAACTCAGACCCTCACCCTTTCCTCTATTTTATAACCTCTCACCCATTTCGTTATCTTCTCTCTTGAAGATGCTGGAGTTCTGCCCTCAGCAACACTAAGGCTAAGCAGTCACTGCTCTGGGAAAGCCAGACTTTCCTCTCCTCCTAGTAGCAATCACACGGATTAGCAGCCAGAGATGGCCAGCTTTGATCTCAAGGAGCCCTTCCATTCCTCCATTTCTTCCTTTGGTTTTGTGTTTTTCCTTAAGTAAGTTCCTTTTCTCTGCGAAATTTTGTTTCTTTGTTTTCTTAATTATAGGAGAGAGCACAAATGCTGTCCCCCACTACCATAAATTATGCAGCGGATGTTCCCACATTTGGGGATTGCAGGGGTCAGCATATCCAGAGTGCTAAGACAAGCCTCACCTTAGAAAACTACCTTTCTGACTGTTATCTCTCTCCCGTCCTTTCTCCTTCCTTCCTTCCTTCCTTCCTTCCTTCCTTCCTTCCTTCCTTCCTTCCTTCCT
>CABHPH010158979.1:0-29481 GCA_902168325.1 Peromyscus nudipes | reverse complement strand
GGGCTAGGAATGTGACCTAGGATCCTCACCATGCTAGACGCGTGTTCTACCACTGAACTGTATTCCCCAGCCCTCCTCTCTTACTTTCAATCAGCGCAGATGTTAACATAAAAGCCAAAGAGAATCTGGAAGCCAGACAGAGAATCCATGTAGGCAGCCATTTCTCTAGGAACCACCAGGTAGCCTGGAAGGATAGTCACAGAATCTTCTGTCATCCTTCAATCCTAGCACTGCTTATCCAGTGTCCTGACAGCCCCGTCATGTGCTCCTCGATCAGACAAACAGCCCTTCAATGGTACATAGTTTGCAACACCACTGTGCTTAGATAATACTTAGGAGTCCACTATCCAGCATAATGGCTTTACTTCGGGATGTCTACTTTGCAACAAAAATGTGTGCGCTGTTGCCAAGTCTGTCAATATGAATAGTTTACTAATCCTCCCACCACGGTAAATACCTTCTGCAAAGATCTTTACTTCCATTTCCTCTGGTGTTAACTCCTTTAGACGGAGGTAATGAAACTCATGAAGGACTTTCACATTTGGGTCTCCTAAGAAGAGACCAGTAAGAGTGAGGTGGGAAGCTTTGAGCTTTAAAACTGAAAATGGCTCATTAGAAAACCAGACACTGAGGAAACATTTCCTCTTTCATGAACCAAATCATGTAAAACATGAACCCAAATCAACCCATAAGCCTTCTGTTGAAACTCCGGCGAAACCACGAGAAGATCTTTAGCAAGCAACATTACAGCAATTGTACAATGAAGAAGATAACCTCCCAAATGTGGAAGGAGAAGATCTGGTTGCCGGGTCCTATTTCCTTTTATTGAGCAGTTTCAACAGACAGACTAGTGATTTCAACCTTTCTGAGGCTATGGGGTCCTGAGTTCAACAACTGCAAATCTGCTAACAATAACAGGCAAAAATCTTTGAGTAATGTGGGACCAGAAAGAGTATAACCATACAAACTCCTGGGATAAAAGTGATGGGAAGGACTTAAAAGCTGTTAGAAAGAAGTGTGGAAACATGCTAAGACTAAACTGGCAGCAATGAAGCTTTTACTAAGGAGATCAGATAGGTTTGAAAACCTTGCAGATGGAATCCTATTTGAGCAGGTGGGCAGGGAGACAGAACACAGTGCCAGAGGAGTGACAGCGCTCAGTCATGAAAGGCAAGAGTGACCACGTCAGATGCTGACACGGCCAAGCACATACCACGTGCGTGTGAAGAAGTGAGCCAGGGCTGTCTTCACAGGTCTAGTTGATGGTGAAGAGAATAAAACCACTTCCCCTGCTTTAAGAAGAAGCGTCTCCTAATGTTTCAAGGTAGCTGAGGGGACAGTGCCCACACCACAGTAAAGGGCAATGAGGAGAGCAGCAAGCTTTCCTCATGGAAGAGCAACCCTTAGATATCTGGGATTTGGGGAAGCATTGTGGGAGGGTGAGTTTTCTAATTCTTCCTAAGAGAAGCTAGAAACCCGAGTTTCTATTATATTTTACAATGTTTAAGTATATGCTACTAATACAAGTCAAAAGAGCAATACTTTACTAACATTTTGGGTCAACAAAATATGCTTGAGGAACTGTATACTCTTCAATAAAATGTTCACACCTTTGGTCCAATTCTTCTTTCTCCCCCTGCCCTTTTGTGTGTGGTACAAGGAACAGGACTCATTAGACAGGCAAGGCAAGTGCTGAGTTATGCTTCCAGGCCGCATGCACTTGAGCAGGATCAAACAGCATCGTTTTGTTGTTGTTGTTGTTGCTGGTACTGAGTTTCTCCAGTTCTCTGTTTTGCAAACAGGATTTATAATTATTCTCTCTGGCTCTGTAGCTTGCCTTTTAAAACCGCTAACAAAATCTTCTGTGACGCAAAGTTTTTAATAGCACTCTACTTATCAGTATTTCCTTTCATATGTTCTTTCACGTAAGTGCTTTTGTATTTGTCTAAACATCAGGTGAGCACAGCTGAGTGAATCATCTCTGCATTTTCTACCGTGTTCCACTGATGTTTATCCTTCTCTCAATGCCATTTGTTCTGCTTTTTCAAAATTGTAGACGCTATTCTAGTCCCTGTCTTTCTATATAAAATTTAGAATAATTTTGCCTAGGTCTACAAAAAATCTTGCTGAGATTTTTAGAGAAACTGTGTTAAACTGGCACAGCAACTTTGGAAGCATCAGCATCTCCTCTATGTGGAGTCTTCTCAGCCATGAAGACACCCTGCTTCATCAGCATCTGGGTTTTCAGAACACAAGCTCTTCATAGATCACACCCGAGTATTTCTTTCATTTTTTGTAATTTTAATATTTCCCCCTCACATCGAATTAACTTGTAAGCATAGTTGTAGGTTTGCAGCAACTTCAACAGAAGTATATTCATGGCTTCCTTCTAATACAGTGTCCATCTTATAAAAATCCCATATCACAGGGATTCATGATTAATAAATGCACACTGACATATAATTATTGCCCAAATCATAGTTTGCGTTAGGGTTCACTTTTGGAGTATTATGTTAATTTTGTATTTATGTATTCACTTCTAATAATTAGAGAGTACTGCTGATCTCTATGTGTTTATCTTGGGTCTTATGAGCCTCCTGAACTTGCTCACCAGCTCCAGCAGTAATTTTGTAGATTCGCTATGATTTTCTGCTGAGATCGTTCCATGTAGAAGTGAATGGCTTTATCTTTGTCTTTCTGTATGCTAATACTTTGTCTTCCTCTTGTCCTCCTGCACTGGACGGGACTTCCAGCATTACACTGGGTAGAAGTGATGAGATTATACACTCTTATCTTCTCCCCAGTCTTAGGAGGAAAGCATTCAATCTTTTACTAGAAAGTATGCTTTTTTGAAGATATTCTTTCAAGTTTTATTTTCTGTCAGTTCTGCTTTCTTATCCCTTCTGAATAACCAGAAGTCCATTTTGATGAATCTGCAGTGGTTTTAAGTATACGATCTTGTATAGTTTTAGTGAGTGCTGTGTGTTTCATCATATGTACAATACGCATTATGGTCTACTGCTTTCATCACTAGAACCTTGAATTAAGACAACTTCATCCTTCTTTGTCCTGGTGTGTGTGTGTGTGTGTGTGTGTGTGTGTGTGTGTGTGTGTGCATTACATCCATTTATATTTCTTCTATATATGTTTAAAACCACATCAGACAGTTACGTGTGTGTGTGTGTGTGTGTGTGTGTGTGTGTGAACTCCCATATAAAACTTATTAAAGTCCCCAGGAGGCAGAGGCAGATGGATCTCTGTGAGTTTGAGACTGAGCTATACAAGGAGTTCTACAACAGCCAGGGCTACAGAGAGAAATCTTGTCTCAAAAAACAAAAGAAAGATCCCAAACAACAAACAAACAAACAAACAAAAAACTAAACCAAAAAACAGCAACAACAAGACTTTAGGAAAGTCTATAGTCTTCAGCCATAATTATGTTCACTGAATTTTTTTATTTCTTGATTTTATAAGATTGTTACCTCTTTTTTTTTTTTTTTAATTAGGGTATTTCCTTTAGCAATTCCCTAAGGAGATGCGCTGGTGATTGATTTCTTTGTTTTATTTCACCAGAGACTATCTTGATTTCCCTTGCTTCCAGAGGGTACTGTCATGGGATCCAGGACTCTGAAGAGGTAGTTCTTGCGGCACTTGAACTGTGAAGTGTCAGTTCTTTTTGATCTTGTAGCTGCTGATGAGCAACCACTGCCGTTCATGTTGCAGCGCCCGCAAGTGCTTCTGGCTTCTCTAAAGTCTTGCCGTTAGTGTTTGGAAGCATGAGGCTTCTTATGGGTTTCCTTGGGCTATTTGTTTGTGGCTAACTCAGTGGATCAGTTTTATACTGCTACTGTAACAAATTGTCACAAATTTAGTAGCTTAAAATACCTCAAATTTATTATTTTACAGAGCTGGAGGTGAGAAGTTATGTACTCCATCCTGAAGCACAAAGGAAAATCCATCTTCTGACTTCTCCAGCTTCTGGATGCTCCTTGCAGATCTTGACCTGTGACCTTGTATCCCAGTGTCCTTTCTGTGTCTTTTATGAGAACTCTTGCTATTATATTGGGACCCAATGAGATAAGACAAGGTATTTTCTTATCTCGACAATCCTCAGTCACGTCTGCAAAGTCCTTTGGTCATGTATAATATGATGTACCCACAGTTTTAGGGATCAAGGTATGGCGTCTGTGGCAGGGAGAATTACTCAGATAACTACATTGCACTTCTTATGTCTGTAGCTTTTATAAATGTTTTGGTCAAGTTTTGTAGATTTCAGTTACTTACTCAGATGTTTCAGCTCCCCGCCTTTTCTTATTCTTTTTAGGGGCTCCAAAGACACAATGATTTTTAGTCCACTCTTAAGGTTCTGGGGGCTCTGGCATTTTCTCTTCAGTTTACTTGCTCTCCACTATTCAGACTGGATAATTTCTCTGGTTCTAACTTCCAGTTCACTGAGTCTTTGCTCTGCAGTTTATCCACTAAGATTTTCACTCTGGCTACTACACTTTTTCATTCCAGGATGGCACTAGGTTCTTCATTGTATTTGCTACTCACTTACTAGGGTTTCAGCATTAGCAGTTGTGGCTACTGGTTCATGACTCTTCACTGAAGCATTTCCAAGGATGGCTGCTCTAAAGTCTAGCTGGTCGCAGACTATTATCTAGTGTTGGCCTCTACTGAATGATTACCCTTCTCCCCACACAGAGGTTGATAGCTGCCTTGTTCCTGGTATCAGGGGTTGACTTGGTTTTCATTGAAATGTGGACATTTGGTAAATAAGTTTGAAATCGCTGGATCACTGTTTTAACTTGCCTTCTTCTGATATCAACTCCAGCAAGGGAAGCTGGGTGGGGGAGGGGACAGGGAACGTGTCACTAGTGCTAAGGCAGCATCAGATTCCCAAGTACAACCCCACTGGTGTCTGAGGGGAGGACTTCTGAAGGCCCAGCAGGAGTGAGACTTTGGGTCCCCATGAGGCGTCCACTGATGCTTTCGGGGCTGGAAGGAGTCACCCATTGTTTCTCATGTGATGTCTTCTGACATCACTCCAATGGGAGAAGAAAAAGGCCCACACTTTTGGAAGTGGGAAATCCAGGCCTCTCTATGGTATTTACTTGTATAGAGCTTGGAATGTAGGTTTTCATTACCCCCCACCTGAAAAGAACGCTCTTTTCTGTGACACCATCCAATGAGGAAGCCTGGGGAACTGCAGACCAGCAGGAGTGGAAGTCTACCACTCCCCATCATTGAGTGCTGTTGGAACGGAGTCGTATACTCCTCTAGAATAGTTTGTTAGAGTATAGGAGTATTGCTGAAAAGTCTTCCTTCTACACCATCCCATTTCTGGCACTCTGGCTAGAGAAAGCAGATTTTATTTTTTATTGATGTTGTTGTGTGCTTGCTTGCTAATTAGTCTGTGCTGTTGTTTCTTCAGTAACCTTTTCTATTCCAAAACTGGAGTATGTGCGGCAGAAGGAAAACCCAAGTAACATATCACTGGACTGTTCCTGGGGTCCATTGGTCCTCTGACTTCTTCCCCCATCATCTTTAGAGTCTTCTTAGGTTTGATTCATGTACAAAACATTGAGTTTTAGTCGGAGTTAGAGGAACAGAGAAAAGCATGTCTATACCATCTTTCAGGAGGCAGAGCAAACACTGCCCTTCATATTGAGGCTAAAATTAGAATTGTCATTAAGCAGGGAAATTGCATTTGCTCTACTGAAAAAGTTCTATCAAGTGGTAGCAGATCACATGAAATCAATTTGGAATGGTTATCAAAGAACCTGAGGGTTTTTAAAGTAATATGTTTTAAATATTTTCCCAAAGAAAATACTTAGTGATGTTCACTTTTTGTTTAGAAAAAAAGAAAGGGGCCTTTTCTGTGTAATATTTCATAATTATTACCTAACACATATGTTTTAGTGCTTCTCCTATCTTTAATTATTTGAGGGAATCCTTCTTTTCTGTTTAATAACAAGCAGCTACCTAGGACTGTACAGTGTGCAAAAGCACAAGAGAATAATAAATGGAAGTCTAATATACATTGATATGAATTCTGGTTTTTGCCAATTAATACAAATGGATTACTCTTAAGAAATTTGGTTAAAAGTACTGGAGTCAAATAAGATATGTAAATGGCAAGGATGGCAATAACTTCCATAGAAAGAGGCACCTTAAGAGACACTATAAGCTCTCTGAGGTGGTGGGGTGCTACAGAGTCTTCACTTGGAGTAGTTGTGAGGAAATGAAGACTCTGGTTTTGTGCTCCATATGGCAATTAGAAGCAAGTGGCAACTCCTTGGGCCAGACCCTAAATTCATTACATTATTGCTTAGTGCAGCTAGTTTCTTTCTGGGGTGAACAGAAGGGAACTGCATGGTACAGTTCCCAGCGAAATGTAAAGTAAGTATTAACGGCCATTCTGAAGATTTAGCAGAATTAAGCTTCATCAACCAGCTTGATTCACGGCCAATCCGAAAGTATCCGAGAAAGAACACGTAGCAGAGATATGACAAGCAGTACAGAACATTAAATGACTCGCAGCTGCATCACTATGCTGGAAAGTTGCATTGTGTTCTGTGAGGGAGAGCTGGTTACTAGAGGGGCCCATTCCGCAGCCAACAGGAGAGTTCCAAACTGCACACCTGCTCCAGGAGAGCCACTTAAGGAAGCAGCAGCCCGTTTGGGTCCTGTCTCCACTGAGGGAGCGGTTGACTAGACAGGAGAATGTGTGTCCTTTCTGTCAAAAGGACGTGTGGAACATCCTGACAGAGCTGAGGTCTGCCCAGGGCTCCTATATCCAGCTGCTTCAGATCTAAGAGAATAATGCTAAGTAAACTTAAGGCCTGTGTGGTCACAGTAAGTATTCTATATACAAAACTGAATTGTTGATACAGTCAAGTAAATGTATTCCACAGTCAATATTTGAAGTTGTTGAGTGCTATAGTTTACATTATAGCATGCAGGGTGTGTGTGTGTGTGTGTGTGTGTGTGTGTGTGTGTGTGTGTGGTGGTAGGGATCTGTGATTTTTTTCCATATATATTGCTAATTGCTTTGGTAAGTGTATCATATTTTTAATATGGCTAGCAAACAGTAACTATTTAGTAACAGAATTGTGCCTTATTTAATACTGAAAGCATACTTTAAATCAAAAGATAGAGACGGGAGTAATGTAAAAGAAAGGTCGCTTAGTTTGCTTCTTTAAGGCGGGACTGTGATGAAGGAGTGCAGGCCCAGTATTAGTAGCTCTTGCTCCCACTGTAGAGAAAGAAGAATGTGCACTTCTCTTTCAACGTTCATTTCATCCACATGTTCATTCACTTACTCAACTTCACTTAACCTATAACCTATATGCACTTCCTTAAGCCTATTCTCAAGGGGTCAAATCTCTTAGTCTGGGAACAAAACATAATACCCCTTACAAATCTTGAGCATGATTAAAACTACTCAGGCAACTGGCTAATGAAATGTAATTATTCAATCATTCTTCATATCATACACAAACACAAGCTGTAAGATAAATTATAAACACTTACACATGAAAGACAAAACCCACAAAACTTTGAATAAATAAGGTGAAAAGTCTCTTAGAAGTTCAAGGTCAAGTTCACAAACCTCAGTCCTGAGTGGGAAGGGCTGTCACACATTACAGCAATCTTTCTTCCTGAGTGGGGAGGACCATCATATACTACAGTCCTGAGTGGGAAGGACTGTCACACACTACAGACTATACTCAATTCAACCAAAGCTAAGATGCTGTGTGTGGTAACTTTAGAAAGCATCAGATTATACTCTTGAAAGGGAAAGCTTCAGAATACATGCTCTGTACCTCACAAAGTTACTAGAGGCTGGAAAACCCCAATACAAAAGTCCAAAGTCCGAAATGTCCCCAAACCTGAAACTTGATGAACACAAATGTGATGCTAAAAATGTTCTGTATTCTGGAGCCTTTCACATTTCAGATTATGAATGCTCAGCTAGTAAAGTAGATGCAAATATTCCAGCATAGACAGAACTCAGCTCTGCAACTTTTCTAGTCCTAGGCGTTTGGGACAAGACAAACTCTACTAGTATTTTGTGGGGGATCCCTGTCCCTGACAAAGAATGTAAAAACAGCCCAGAAAAGCAAGAGAAAATATTTTGTTGTTTTGAGACCCACAATGGTGCAAGTTTCTTTTACACACACACACACACACACACACACACACACACACACACACACACACCCCAAACAAAAATTAGACAAGAGAAACAAATAAGCACAGACTGCTCATGACCGTAGGAAGGGATGCTTTGCCTCGCAACTGGGGAAATGTACACTTAGGTGCATAATAAGATGCCACTTGGTATGCACTACAAAAGCAAATGAAAACCACAGTAATATCCAGTTGTGGTGTGGAGAGGCATGACAGGATCTCTCACACTGTGGGAGGGAGGATAAGCAGGCATGACCTCACTGAAAACAGCTCCCATTTCCTGTCAGAATGGCTGTGTCCATAACTGATGATAAACATGTCTTCTCTTAGTTGTATCTGAGAAGAGTTCCAAGAAACTATGGCCTACAGCTAAGAGTGCTTTTATAGTTTTTTTTTTTAAAGAGCAAGTAACAGAGACCAATGTATTCTGCAAAGTCTATATTATGAACTAAATATTCATTTATAGAAAAGTTTGATGGCCCCCATCTTAAAGAGGGTGTGTGTGTGTGTGTGTGTGTGTGTGTGTTCTTAGCCCTGTATTCACAAGCAATGAGGACAATAAAACCTAAGCAAACATCAACAGTGACCAGATAGATCAACTGAGGGATAGTCACACAATACAAGTTTATTTGGCAATAAAAACAAACTACAACTAGATTCCAAGTAACTGAGTAAAAGAAACAACTCACAAGATACACAGAGCATGGCCCTACTTGCATAAAATACCATAACTAGCCAGACAGCACTGGGGATATATGCATGGGTGATGAAGTCAGTTAGCAGTACCCTAGGGGCCAGGCACTGTGAGGCACATACACCCTCAACTGGGGAGGTACATGGCAGTCATTCATGTACTTGATACTCAGTCGTGGTTATTCAGACCCAAAATGGCTGTGAAGACCCCAAAGGGCAAGTCTTTCTGCTGCTCAGCATGATCTTAGAGGTTGAAAATTACAAGATAGGGATGACATTTTAATTGTCACTAGGACCCTCTCAATTATGTGTAGATACATTAAAAACTAGTAGGGGAAAGCACAAATTCAAAGCTCAAGATCCCTGCAGATAAAACATTACTCTTACTTTTAAAAGATCTTTACGTTGTCCAGCCATATCACGTTTTTTCAAAAACCACTCAATATCTATTAGTCCCAAAGAGCTTTGGGTCTGATCGTGCTTCTTTGACTATGTGTTATTTATATAGCAATTCCTTCCCAAAAGGATTTGATGCAGCCTGGGTGATTTAGAACTTTGTGAAATATGGAACTCTGTGCGGTGATAGTAGTTAGCTAAAATTACAACTGGACATTAATACTATTTTTATGATCTTTAATTTCCCCAATGTCCATTACCTCCCAAACAGGAGCTCCTGGCACTAAAACAACATTCCATAATCATTATTAATGGCCCTCTATCTTTCCCTCTAATGCATTTAACCCTACAATGTGGTTATCTTCGCAATGAGTAAACAGCAAAATGACTGTGATATATTTAGGCATAATAAGAGGGAGCAGGATATGGCGACATGGAAATGCAGCTGGACAGAGTTTTCTCGAGGGAAATAGCCTGAATGAAACCGTCCTGGTTACTTAATGCAAATATTTAAACAACCACACTCTACACATAAACACCGAGAAAAAACAAAAAAACAACCAAAAAAACAACCCAGCTTAACACATTAATAGAAAAACCCAGAAACGCTAAACTCTAACAAGGGTAAAGTTGCAGAAAATGTTGGGATGAAAAGCATTAGATAAATTGAAGAGGTACATTTGCCATCTTAAAGGGGGAAGAAACGTTGAATCAGCAAAGAACATTGTCTTTCTTGGCAGTAATAGCTGGCCTGTTTGTTTTTATCTTTTTGAGTAAGCATTGTGCTACGTTCTTACTATTCACCCTTATAATTCAGTATGTTAAATGACTTTTACAAGTGGGGATTTCTTGAATTCTGTGAAGATTTGAAAGATCCCAGGTTTCATCCAACTTGCAAGCTAACACACTGTTAAATACTTTTATTTTTTTATGTTATGAGTGTGGGTGTTTGTCTGCATGTATGTCTGCCTGTCTACCTGCCTGGTGACCTCAGAGGCCAGAAGAGGGCATCAGATCCCCTGGAACTGGAGTAAGATAGTTCTTAGCTGTCTTGTGGGCTCTGGGAATGAAACCAGGTCCTCTGGAAGAGCAACCAGTATTCCAAAACCACTGAGGCATCTCTCCAACCCCACAAGTTAGCATATTGACCTGTACATCTTTATGGTGCTAGAGGAAAACACTATGGGACAATCAGCCCAGGTTTTATGCTCAGTCTCTGTTGCTTGATACTCAAATTCCAGCGGTTCTGGGGAGGGGCCTGGGTGGAGACTCTGATTGCTATAGGTTTGTATCACACCAATAGAGTGTAGGGATCTTGTGTTGTCCATAATGTAGCCTTCCTCTGCCAGAAGACAATATCCCTATCTTGCTGGACAATAAACAAACTCTTTGTTTGGAGGGAAACACTATCTCTTTCCTTCGTAGATGTTCATATCACAGTGATCTTGAAAAGATAGCTTAGCACAAAAAAGATTATGAGTGTCTCTGCCCACAAGACATGTTGAAATGTGAAGAAAACATGGAGAATACTCTCAACATTTTCAGTTTTGCGGTAAAACAACCCTTGAAGACTATGATGTAAGGTGTGCTGTAGTTACTGATTAATTTGGAGAGGAACTGAATCTCTCCCACGCTGAGTCTCTCAATCCATGAACACAGTACATCTTTCCACTTACCTAGCATATATTTTAAAAATCCTATAATTTTCTTCACAAAGACAAGATCTAATTTTGTAGTTTCTCTTGTTAATATAGGTATCATTCTCTATATTTAAATATTTAAACAATTATCTAGTTCTCCCAGGGTACAGAATACAATGATTACAATGATTATATATCCTAAAATCTTTCTAACACCTTAAAAAAAAAACAGCATTCCATACACATTCGATGAATGTCCTGAGCATATTCTTTGGGTGGACTATAAACCGGAAAGACAATTATGGAGTTCTACTTGTGTGCTGGACATTAAATTGATGCTTTGTATGTAGTAGTTCTTTTATTTTCTAAAACTCTGAGAAAAGATTTACTATCTGGATGAAGACAGACAGGATATTGAAAGGCTCAAGGTCACAAATATTTGGTTACTACAGAGTAGATGTAATGCTGGACACTGGGGAAGTCGAGATTGAGACAATGTTTGTCATCATAGCCAACAGAAAACAGACAAGTAGCCATCTACAGTACAGCATGAAAAGCTCTTGAAGGGATGTGATAACATCATGAAAGTGGAAATGAAGGCCCTTTAAAGCAAACTGGGCTGGGGGATTGGACATTTGGGATCAGCTTCTCAGAGAAAGGAGGCCCTGTAGAGTAAAGCAAGAGTAAGTAGGCGGACTCAGGGATAGTTTATGCAAAGCCTCAGGCCACAGCTAAGCACCATGATTGCTCAGCTAGAACACAGTAAAGTGTAGGAAGCCAGGCCAATCGACCACCAGGAGCCTCTAAAGACTTTGTGTGCTGTGCTAAGGAGGCAGAACTTTCTGGAGATCATGTTCAGAAAAGACAACGTAATATTTTAAAGAATGACATGAGCAAATAAATATACTAGAAAATTCTCCCCAGCATCAAGGGAGAACACAGTTCTGGCCAGATCAGGCAGAATGCAGACTAGCTAGGAGACTTCAAAACTAATATGGGACCATATGCTATCCAGACGCTGGCAGAGGGATTTAAAATTAAAAGGCAGATGCAATGCTTAACAGACAGAGTGTACAGAAGACCTCAAGGGATGGAGCTACATCAGGCTGAGCTGTCTTACCTCTGCAGCTAGTGATGAGTAGCAGTAAGACAAAGACTACAGGAAGGGGAGATGTAACAGGAGGACACACATGGAACAGAACGGTGAGCTGGATATTGTCCATCTTAGGTTGGAAGATCACAGTGCAAAGATCCGCTTTATGTCAGGCACCAAAGAGAACTCACAATGAGGCACTAAGAACAGTTCGTTTCCTTTATATCTACTTGAGAATTCAAATACATACATGACTAGGTAACTCATGGCTGGCCTTAGTATATGGCAAAGTCCATGAAACCTTTGTCCGTCCATCAATGGCATGCTTCACCAATCATATTTCTAACAGGTATATCCCAGGCTACAGAATAAAACAGGTACCTTCACAATAGTGTTTTAGGCACCTGCTTGAATTTTAAAAATAAATTGTGTATATTAAAGTGACAATTTCACTTTTTGTAACACTATTTAAAAGAAAAGTATTCATTTTAAATGTGATTTCATCTTAGATATATTAAGTATGACAGATCTATAGACTTTGAGAGAAGGCGGTTCATAAATGCCCATCAACTAGCCCTCAAATGCTGATGTCCTCCTGTACAGCTGATGTATTATCTTTATTCAAAATTTAATTGCTCATCACAGATCTGATGTGACAAATTAAACAATATTATAACTTTGAAATTAAGGTTTTTCTACTGTGTACAGAAAAAAAAACCACTGAAAATTGTTTCCCAAGTAAAGTCATTGGAATATCCCACTTTACTGGTCAGTTGGCATGGGATCACATTTAATAATTCATTCTTTAAATTTTAACCTGATATAAAATCTGGCACTTATTTCTTGTAATGATGAATTCAAGAGGAAAGAATATCACAGCAAAATCCAGGGAGTGCAGGCTAGATCGTGACTTCTGCTGTCTCTTTCTTTGAGGCCAACCCAAACACTCCCAGGATGCATGAGTTAGACAAGTCACACCACCACTTCTATTTTACTCTCCGACAAGGTGCAATAGTGAGGCCTTAATGACACACATTAGCATGTTTTAAGAGCACTTGTCTTGAAGCTGAAGAAATGGCTCAGTAGTTAAGAGCACTTACTGCTCTGTTCCCAGCCCCCACATGTGACTCACAATCATCTGTAGCTCCAGGTCCTGGGGATCCGACCCCTTCTTTTGACCTCTTTGGGCATTGCATGCACATGGCACACAGATGTACATGCAGGCAAAACACTCATACACATAAAATTAAAAATTTTTTTTGAAAAGAACACTTGACTTTTAACAAAAACTTAGGAGGTGAGGGCCTAAAGGTATACAACAATGTTGCCCCTGAGTCCCTGAGGGTCTCTATCTATAGAAATAACCAGCCTCGGGACAAATATATTAGTAAGTAAAAAAGTGGCAGTTGTGAACATGCACAACTTCTTTCTTTTCGTTATCCCTCAAACAACTACAATATACCACCTGCTTGCATGGTGTCTTAGTTACTTTTCTATTGCTGTGATAAGACACCGTGACCAAGGCAACTTACAGAAGAAAGAGTTTATTTGGGGCTTCCAGTTTCAGACCATAAAGGCCATGAAGATCATGGGGCAGTAGCCAAGAGCTCACATCTTAATCCACAACCAAGAGGCAGATAGAGGAAGCTAACAAGGGATATCCTGGGCTTTTGAAACCCCCAAAAGCCTGCCCCCAGTGACACACCTCCTCCAACAAGGCCACACCTCCTAATCCTTCCCAAACAGTTCCACCAACTGGGGCCCAAGTACTCAAATGTATGAGCCCTTGGGGCCATGTTCATCCAAACTACTACACATGGCATTTCCATTATAGTTAGCATTATTTGTAATTTAGATAGGATTTAAAGTAAGTGAGAACACATGTACAGATTATATGCAAATACTATGCCATTTTATACACAGGCCTGAGTACCTTCCCATTTTAACGTCTGCAGGACATCCTGTAACACATCTCCCATGAATATCAAGGGATGACTGGTCTGAAAAGAGCATGCTGACTGTATACAGCCTTTTGGTGCCCTCAAACTGGTGGGATAAAACCAGAACTGTGTGCCTGACCCATTTCTGCCCCAGATAAAACATCTTGCCTTTGGAGAGTAAGCCAGCTATCCCAGATGCCGACACTCACTGAGAACACTATCTAGCACAATTAAGTTTTTTAAAAAAAATTAAAGGCTTTATGGTGGTAATAAAGAATTAAAATAGGTGAACACCCATGATAAATGATATGCCAATATTACTTTATAATGCACATATAGATCTAGAAAATGTTTCCAGACTTTATGGACCATGCATATAATCAACTCATAGAATGCTTTCACTATAATCTCAAAGCTAGTTTCCCCCTGCTCAAATCTACTGTTCCTCAAACTGCAATGAATTGCACACAGTTTTTTTTTTCCTTTCAAGGGTGTCACTGAAATTCCTCTCTCCCTTGCTTACAACTATGGGCACAGATGGGGGATCATGTTGCATCTATGTATGACTTGTCTTGTCTTTATGCAAGTCCTCCCAGACATGGCCCTGAGCACCATGAGCAATGGGAGTGAGAATGATCACACACCTCAGGCAGCCCAATGCCCCTCTGGGAAAACCTGGACACAAGACATCAGCCTCTCTGGACAACCAGCTTCACACAGTGGCAAAAGAATTTGATTGTTGTTGACGAAAATAATTACAGGAAAGAGTGCTCACCTCATGTTCTGAAGGAAACCTGTAGCAGTCTCTGGTGTGACAAGCCTGGAGTGGATCATGAATGAAATGGGCAGAATCTCTACTCCATCACTCCGTCAATCACTGAAGCTGGTTTCTGGCCAGAGACAGGTAGGTCCCAGCCTGGAGTCTAGGGTGAGCCGTGTGGCCAGTGTCCCTCAGTGCAGTGCCCTGCAGTCTGTCCCTGGTCAGCTGTAAATGGCCAGAGAGAGGCTGTCTTGGAAGATCCTTCTCTTGTCCCTTTCAGATTCTTCTGTCCACATATTTCCCAGGAGGTCGACCCCCACATCATGATGAAATCTAATTAAATCTTCCAGATAAACATGTTCAGTGTCCTATCCACAGAAGAAAATGGAAGCAGAACCAGCCTCACACATTCAGATGGAGACAGACAGGTAATTTACTGAAGCGAATGTGTTTGCAAGCCAGCTTTTAAATGTGATTTGTGATTATCAGTGTGCTTTCCAGTCAGCAGCCTTCTCTCCACCCCTTACCATCATCTGCATAACTCCTGGTTCAAGAGCCACTTAAGAAATAAATGATTCATGGCAGTTGGAAGCAGCACAATTCTCTGTAATGCATAATGGTTGGTTTTGAAGCCTGTGGGTGGTAAACACTTGCTACCCCTTAGCCCTCTTCAGCCCTTTTGGGGGAAAAGGGCAAAAAGAGACAAAGGCCATACAGATCAAATACCTCCTTTGCAAGACAAATATTTTTTCTGTGTGCATCTACAATTCTAGCTTTGAGGAATAAAATTAAACTCTTAGAAGAAAAAGCTTACAAAAAATGTACTTTTCTGGTTATTCCACAAGATGGGCTGTACAGAGCCTCAGGTTTGAGAGACAGACCATGTTCATCTCTGAGATATGCTTGCCCGTGGCGGTTTTTCCGGATTGTGTAGATATGCTCTTTCCATTTTTACACACACACACACACACACACACACACACACACACACACACACACAAGGGTCTATTTATGAAACGGGGCAAATTGTGACCTTGAGCCAGATGTTTAACTGTACCGAACCTGCTTCTTAATCTGTAACCTCAGAAATAATAAGCTGCTCTCACAGGGTTCTTGTGAGAATTAAATGGGATATTAAAGAAAGAGTACAGTTCTCAGATGTAATTTTTCTTGAAGATTGGCCCATGTATCCCTGCTGAGATGAGCTACCTGGAGGCTAGGTCCCACTGCAGTCTGGGTCCCACTCTATGTTATTACATTAAACACCAGACCAGAAAGTTGTCCCCCTGCCCTGTTTCTTTTTTGAGATAGGAGGTCATGTATCACAGGCCAGTCTCAAACTCATCACATAGCAGACTTTGAACATCTCTCCTCCTCCTATCTTGAGGGTGCTGTGATTATAGGAATGTGTCACCATACCCAGTTTATGCTGGTAATTGAACTCAGGGACTCATACACGGTAGACAAGCACTCTACCACCCGAGCCACACCCCTAGCCCTGGAAGTCATCGTTCTAACAAGCATTTTAACCCGTGAATTTAGTCTTCTGTCTCATCAGGCTGTTAGTACAGAAGAGGTAGGTACCCAACAACAGTATTTCAGCATTGGGTTGGCAAGACTATGTTTCCTACTTAGCTCTGATTCTGAGTTCCTATTTCTGAATCTAATTCACTTTGTATGAATCAGGATTGTGGTGGTTTGAATAGGTATGGCCCCCATAGCCTCATGTATTTGAATGCTTGGCCCATGGGGAGAAGCACTATTTGGAGGGATGACCTTGTTGGAGTAGGTATGGCCTTGTTGGAGGAAGTGTGTCACTGTGGAGTCTGACTTTGAAGTCTCAAATTGCTCAAGTCATGCCCAGTGTGATCAAAATGTAGAACTCTCAGCTCCTTCTCCAGTACCATGTCTGCCTGCACTCTGCTGTGCCTCCAGCTATGATGACAAGGGACAAAACTTCTGAAACTGTAAACCAGCCCCAATTAAATGTTTTCCTTTATAGGAGTTTCCGTGGTTATGGTGTCTCTTCACAGCAATAAAAACCCTAACTAAGACAGTGATCTTCCTAAAACACAAAGCTGGACATAGACCAGAGCATAGACTTCCTGCTTAGAGCATAGGCACCCATCCTCAATTCTCTCTCCTTCTGCCTGGATCTTCTTTGTCCAGTCAGGGTACAAGTCTTTCCAGGCCCGATTGTCTCTTTTTATATTTCAGCTTAAATGTCTTATTGGAAGGTCCTTCCCCAGCTCTCTAGTCATTCTCAATGACAGGAATATAGTTTACTCTCTAACAAGGACCTTAAATCTGCTGACAGTCACTTGAAAATCAAGGTAGGTGGCTGTTTGCTACTGTGTCTGCTGCCTACCATTGTGCCCACCACTCAGTAGGTCCTCTGTGAGCGGATGAGGATGCTAATCTCTTATTAGCCTGCAATGGGGCCAGCACCCTTGCACTGAGACTGGGGGCTGATGGGGAGAAAAGCTGCATTTCTTACTTCACAAAAGGACAAGTGCAGGGCGCAGTGTGCTTTGTGCAGTATCTGTGCCCAGAGGAAACCAGCAAATAAAAAGAACTTGGTAAATCCATCTCTGTTGAAGAAGGCCGGCTTTTAGTCATTTGACGTGAAAAGAAGTTTACCCAGTGAACCATTTCTTTAGGAATGGACTGTCACATTATTTTCACATCATATTTCTTATGACAGCTCTGCATACTTGTTATTAGTATCAAAATCACCTCACTTATATTTTCCTACCTATGAATAAAAATAAAACTATTGTCCTTGAAAAAAATTGTCCCCTCATCATAAAGCAACAGGGTCACCTGTGTTTTAAGTATTCTCGGCTCACTTGGAGAGTATGGGACAACTGGGCACACTCAAAGGTCCTACTTTGTGCCTTCTAGAAAACACACATTTTTCTGGCCACAGAAAGTCTGGGAAGAGACTTGAGATAGGCTGTATAATGCAGGCCATCTCCCCACCAATCTCTGCCCAACTCCTAAAATTGCTAATGTATGAGGAAGAATATTGGAGACCATTGGTATATTTGTTTTCTAAGGAAAGAGAGAAAGAGAGGGTGTGGATTTGGGGAGGTGGGAAGGATCTGAGAAAAGATGGAGGATGTGGAATCAGAATCAGAATATATGGTATGGGGGAAAAAAATCTATTTTCTCTTTTTGAAAAAGGAAAATAAAGAGATAAAAAAAATCATGAAGAAATGGCAGCTTTGGTGTGGGCTCTTCTCACTTGTTAATTCAGAACATGACATCCCACGTCATAGTTTCCGAGCAGAGACCCTGCCACCCATCTTTCCCTGTGGTCAAAGGTGAAGAGCTCTCCATTCGCGAACAGGGGATGGGTCCTCTGTGGGTGCCACATTGGCTAGTGAGCTAACTGCAGGTGCGGAAGCAGGAGCATGCCTGTTAGTTTACAGGTGTCACATTAGAAGAAATGGAACCCTGGGCTGCATATGAGCAAGCCTAAGGAAGGAAACCCTCACAGCCAGCCTCAGGAAGAGGTAAGCACAGGACTCACCCAGAATGCTTTCTTGCTTGCTGAGGTCACATGACTGCCTGGACCTACTGATGAGAATCTAAGGGCAAGCAGTGGGGGAAAAGCCATACCAGGCAAGTGGGCATGGATGCCACTTACCATACCTGAGCTGAAACTAAAAGCAAGCAGAGGAGTGGGGAATGAGTAGCTTCCTTTTTAACTGCTTCCCATCAGTTTCCAAAAGTCTCATTCCTTCCACGATGATGATGATGATGATGATTCTTTTTAAAGATGTGTTTTATTTCTAAATTATGTGTCTGTGTGGGTATGTGAACATGAGTGCAGGCGTCCATGGAGGCCAGAGAAGGGCACCCTGGAGCTAGAGTTGCAGACCATTGTGAGCTGCCCAGACTTGGGTTTTGGAAAGCAAACACAGGCCTCTGGGAGAGCGGCGGCGCTCTTAACTATACTGCCATCTCTCCAACGCTCACAATGGCTCTTGACATGGACGGTATTAAGGGACTCTGAGTACTGCTACTTATCAACATCAGCTGTATCCTCCACGTATCAAAACCCATCAAGGTTGAGACCCCACAGCAGGGGCCTTTAATCGGAATGACTGGGTGGGAATTAGTACGTTGTAGCCCTCACCAGGGATGCTAACGTGTAGCTAGCCTGGAACGCTATCACATACAAGAGCACAGCTACCACAGACAGGCGTGGGGAGGACGTGTTCAAATAAGGAGTGAACGTGTAACAGAGACGGCGAAGGCTCTGTGGACTGTCCGCTTGGTAACACGAGAAATGTGGTGAAACGAAGAAATGTGTGTGCAGACTCCGGAGGACACACGGCAAGAGAAAACACCAGGGTAAGATGAGAGCAGCTCCTTCTAGAGCTAAGAGGAGGCAGGAAAATAACACTTGCAAAGAGGTGATGAGACTGTGGAAACACCCGGCCGGTGCTGGAGTGGCCGGTGCTGGAGTGGCCGGAGGCTGTATACAGAGATGCCCTAGGGCAGGTCTCTGCAAATAGGAAAAGTGAGATTCATGCTTCTGCACTCAAATGCTGATATGCAATCTCTCTATACTCATGGCTCATCTTCAGAGTGTTGGTGAACAACTAAGAACTTAAACAGAAGCAATTAAGGAATAAAAATAATAAAACAATTGCAATAAGTTATTGCCATCCAGCCGGGAGGTGGTGGCACATGTCTTTAATCCTAGCACTCAGGAGGCAGAGCCAGGCGGATCTCTTGTGAGTTGGAGGCCAGCCTGGTCTACAGAGTGAGATCCAGGACAGGAGCCAAAACTACACAGAGAAACCCTGTCTCGGGAAAAAAAAAAAGTTATTGCAATCTAGTCCCCAGCACATATACCTGTGAGCTATGGAAGCACACAAAATGCCACCTCTCCTTACTCCCTCTCATGACCTTCAGCAAAGCACTGCCATTTTTAATTAAAGTTGTAATTAATTCTTTCAATATTTCACATAATGTATTTTGGTTACATTAACCCCACTACCCCCAACTCCTCCCAAGTCCATCCTCATCTCCTTATAGCCCCAACTTCATGTCTTTAAAAAGAATTTGTGCTGTTTGCACACTCCTGCATGTGGAGTCCTCCACCGGACTGTGGGTGATCTACCAGGGCATGCCATTAAAGAGAATGACTTTCCCTCCCCTAGAAGCTCTCACATGTCAGTAGCTTCTCAGTCAGGGACGGAAGCCTGGAAGCCCTTTCCCTCTCCATGCGAGAACATTGACTGGCTTCATCTTGTACAGGCAACTGCAGCTCTTTCGAGGTCTTATTACTGGCCTGGATGGTGGTCTGATTTAGCAGAAGGCAGCCATCTTTTCCTCTATCGTTGATGGGACGGCATACTTGGCTCTTTCATAAATGAGTCCCACAATGTGTAGTAGGTTTTTAGTCAAGTATTTTTGCTATGACATTTTTTGCTATGATGATTTTGCACATTTACCTGTGAAAAAGCAAACTTTACTCCCTGGTCAAAATCTACATTCACATTCATAATGGCTTTTGAGCAGGGTAGGAGCGCCCAAACAAAATGAAACAGTTCAGACCCTCCTGAGTAAAACCACTAGAGTCTGGAAATGAACACAGACAGGAAATTTATGAGTAAACAACTATCGAGACTTACTTGGTACCATTATTTCACAGGGTAGTGAAGATCATAACGATTCAGAACTCGCCTTGGAGTTTTGTTCTGAGCAATGCCCTCCTTTTGAGCTGTGAGTGCAGTAGAGACCCACACAGTTTTTTATCATGTCCCTGACTTTCTTGAGCTCTAAGTACCTTTATTTAACTCAAGAAATACTTTCCTAGTAGATGCTCTTCCCCAGTTTCCATGTCTTTTTATACTGACTATTTTCTCATCCTGAAATTTTGTGATAGGCATGAGGTTTGCCAAGCTACCTGGAAGGACAGCTGGGATTGTCATTCCCAGTTATTGGGATTGTTACCTACGGATTTTTCTTCACGAATTATTACCTATTCATTTAGCATGTGTATGTGTGTGTGTGTGTGTGTGTGTGTGTGTGTATGCCCATGTGCACATGATCATTTGGGTACATGTGTACGTGTGTGGCCTGCAGTCCACATGAGGTACCCTCCTCGATTGCTTCCATCTTAACTTTGAGGAAGAATCTCTCACTGGACCTGGAGCTCAGCAGTTCAGCTAGGCTTACTGGCAGGTAGCCCTAATTTGGCTTCTTACATGAGCACTTGAACTCAGAACCCAGGTCCCTTTGCTTGTGCGGCAAGCCCTTTATCAACTGAGCCCTCTCCCCAGCCATATCCATGGATATCCTTTCTTAGCTAATAAAATCTCTCAGTCTTCCCAGGCCCCAGAGCTGAAGTAGGTAAGCATGGCTACAAGCCAGGCTATCACAAGGAGGTGAAACCACAAACCACAGGCTGGCTGACCGTAGCACAGCCACACCTGGCCTTCGCTCACTAAACTAACAGCTGACTTGGCGCAGCATCAAGTCTGATGGGAAGCTAACACTGGGGCTAAGTCGTATAAAATGTGCAGAAGGCAGAGCGGATGAGAGCAGAGGGAGCTGACAAATGAAATGTGATATCCTGGGACACCCTGGTGTTCTCACAGAACTTCAGAAGGCTGAGATGCAAAACACGGCTGAAATGGAGACATTTCTGAAAACCGGATTTATTGTTTTCTACCACATGAATTTGCTCCAAAACCTTATTTGAACTGGTTTGGGCTTTTTCTCTGTGCAGCTAAATATAAATATTCATTCACTTTGCTACAGAAATGACTGTGTTTTCTAGATATTAACGGTATGTTAATTCTATTACTTTTTTTTTTTTTTAGGTGTGAGCTTCTAAAAGCTGGCTTTTGTTTGTCTCACTGTTTGTCACAGTCTGTAGCCCAGGCTGGCCTGAAAATTGCTATGTAGCCCAGGCTGGCCTCAAACTCACAGAGCTCCACCTGCCTCTGCCTTCTGAGTTCTGGGATTAAAGGCGTGCGCCACCAAGCCCAGCTCTTGTTTGTGTTTTTAAGACTGGGTCTTTATGGGGCCCAAACTGGCCTCAAACTCGAAATCTTTTCGTCATCCCACCTCCCAGGTGCTGAGTACACAGGCGTGCACTGTCACGCCCAGTGTGAAAACTGAATTCTAAAAGATATTTGGCACAGGGATAGTTGTTCTTTGCACAGCTTCCAGACAGGCGAGTTTTCCAGAGCTGATTCTTTTGAAGTTCCCCCAATCAAGTGGGCCATTTACCTGACCTCAGCTTAGTAGTTGCTGCATGATTTTATTAGACAGATTCAAAGGGTAAAGAGTGTAGGAGAGGGATGCTCTCAGTGGCCCTGGGAACGAAGCAGGGAGAAGCTGAACAGCAGGCACCTGGTCCACTTTCAAATATGACACACACTCTGAACACGGGCTTATCTTCTTGGCTGCATCCCTCCACTTTAATGAGCATCTCCACATCTGTTTACAGTATGTAAAGGGTACAGGAAATATGACCAATGAAAAAAGATGACGAATTGCATTTTTAGTGGTAAAAGTTAACATTCCAAATGAGATGTTCAGAGTTTTGTTTTGGTTTTCGTTGTTGTTGTTGTTTAAGGTGAAGCACAGAGAAAGTGAGATAAAAACCAACAGGTTCATGGCTGCCAGGCCAGTAGAGGGAGTGACAGGCACAAGGGCTCCTCTTGGAATTGAAGAGCTGCACTGTGGCGACAGTTCCCCAGTTGTGTAAGTTTCCTAATCATCAGAACACGTTTCAGTTACAACAGACTCTTACAGCAGAGATTCTACCTCCAGAAAGATGCCAAACACTAGTACCTCCAACTCATAAGGTAACACTTGATGTCCACACCACCCTTCTTTCTTAGCATTTCAGATTAACAGCCCTGAAAAGGGGATGGAAGACAGTAAGTGCTACCTACTCCTGAATACCTAGGGAAAAGGAGGACTGTTACCTGTAAGGGACTGGTATTCACCGTAGATAGAGAACATGACTTCCAGATATTATAATTAGCCAAGAGGTCTACAATCCTAAATTGTACTTATTTCCTTAAAGTACAGCATGAACCACAGAAAATTTAAAGTTTACTTAATTTAAACTTAAAATTTATTTAACGGTCATTCTTACAAGGAGAGTGCAAACTTCTGAGGTGCAAACTATGCCTCAGTGTTCTGGCAACCCAACAGGTGCGCATTATTGTAATCACAGTGAATACAATAATCTCTTCACCAGAACCATCTACCACACTCCATCAGCATGAAAAATGTAAAGCAAAATTAGACAGGCAGCTTCCATCTTTCAGACAGCTTTCCAACTTCAGCACTATATACATTTTGGACTATAAAATTCTTCACCATGAGGTAGGGGAGATGGTTCAGTGGGTTAAAAAAAAAAAAGTTTGCTGTATAAATCTAATGACTTGAGCTCCATCCCCAGAATTCACAATGACTTGAGCTCCATCCCCAGAATTCACAATGGAGGGAGAGAACCAACTCCTGAAAGTTGTCCTCTAACCTCCACAAGCATGTTGTGGATGTGATTACACACACACACACACACACACACACACACACACCCCCCAAACTGTTGTAGAAGTGTTTAAGGTGTGTTATTTTTATGTTGCATTTGTTTAACTCTGTGAAGCTGCATTACTGTGCCTGTCTGAAACACCTGATGATCTAACAGTGAGGCAGGAGAAAGGATCGGCGGGGCTGGCAGGAAGACAGAATAAATAGAAGGAAAATAAATATATAATAAATGGGAAGAGAGAAGAAAGAGCAAGAGAATAAGGGAAGGAGGATGCTAAGGGCCATCCACTCCGCCACCCAGCAAGAGTGAAAGTAAGATATACAGAGTAAGAAAAAGAAAAAGCCCATAGGCAAAAGGTAGATAGAATAATTGAAGTTAAGAAAAACTGGCAAAATATAAGCCAAGCTAAGGCCAGGCATTTGTAATTAAGAATAAGCCTCTGTGTATGATTTATTTGGGAGCTGGGTGGTGGGTCCTCCAAAAGAGCAAAAAACAACCAACACCACACACACACACACACACACACACACACACACACACACACACACACAGACACACACCACGTAATAAGAAGGAAAAATTTAAAGAAGTCATTAAAACATCCCTCACCATAGAGGGCTGTCTTGTGAATTGCACAATACAGGAAGCATGCAACTTGTAAATGGTGATTCTCTGAACACAGACATTGGAGTATTACAAAAAGAAAAGGTGAGAAATTCAGTTCTCTTTATTCTCCATGTAACTGTGGAGATGTAAAAGGATTATTCCAGTCCAAGGCTGCCAGTTTTCAGGACATGTGGAGCTGTGAAAATACATATAAAAGGTTCGAGATGCCAAATGCCCCTGGCTGTGAACAATTGAAAGAAGCATGCTCATGCCAGTTCATTATGAATTGCATCTAAGAGAACAATTTTGAAAATGCTATTGAATATTTATTAAAAGGAAAGATCTATAATAATTCAGGTTTTGACATGCAACTATTAGCTAATAACTCACGGCTGGAAAGGTTATGAACTGTGGAAGGAGAAACTATTAAATTTAAGAAGTAAGGTTAATACATTGTGTGTCACTGTTTTTTCAATGACTGCAATGTTTAGCAGCTCTGTTCCTATTATCTCAGAGCACAGCCCCAAATGCTGTTATTCATATTGAACTGTTTTAACAAGACTCTATAAGCATTTTAGTTCCAATTATACTTTGTAAATACTTTGCGAAGTCTTTTACTTTGTTGGTATGTGTTGGGGTGTGCGTGTACGTATGCGTGTGTGTGTGTGTGTGTGTGTGTGTGTGTGTTTGCTTTGTTTTGTGACAAGGTCTCACTATATGGCCCTGGCTGTCCTGGAACTCACTATGTAGAGCAGGATGGCCTTGAACTTGCATGGATCCTCCATCATCTGTCTCCAGAGTGCTAGCATTACAGGTCTGTGCCAACACATCCAGCTGACATTGAACATGATACAAAGCTAATGTTTAAACTCAAGATGTACATTTTGGTCAACATGACCAATATAGTAAAGTCAAAGAATATTAACACTATACAAATATGTACAGTTATTTATAAGAATTCATGATACTACTTTGCTTAAATACACCTGTATTCATCACTTAGCAAAACAAAGAAGTATGCTTTTAACATTGATGTCAAGGACTCAGTCACTATAGGGGACACCGTTCTGTTTTTCAACTAATTCTGTATTTCTTGTTACTTTCTTAGACATAAAAGAAAAAGCTATTGTAGGCAGTTTATGTGTTAATTCCTAACACTCAAATAGGCTTAAAATATTTGCATTCCCTCCTGTGAGCCTCTTGGTAAGCACATATAGATTTAAGACTCTGAAATTGGAAGCATGGATTTCTTAAATCCACTAAGAGACAGACCATTCACATTATGCCAAAACACTGTACTCAAACTCAACTGTGCGCATAATTATAGTATTCAAATTAGATCACTAATTTAGACATGTTCTATCATGTCAAGTATAATGAATATAAAAATGTATGACTGAAATCCAACAAGAATAAGAAAAAAGGGGAAAAATGTAGCTACTCTTTTTTAGGAAATGAAAATTCATAGCACATGATATAATACACTCATTAGAAATATTAGTAAGAAATCCAGCTTAACTGTTCATGTTGGTAAGTGAGTAAAAATACAGTAGCGTCAGGGCACCTGGACAGAAATCTAACTCTATGCTCTGGATTACAATATTTGCATTTGGATGAAACTGGAACACATGAGGCATGAAATGGACAAATTAATCTTCATTTGAATTACCTAACGTATTAGTATAAAATACAATAAAATCATATTTAAAATACCATAATACTTTCTATTGTTATTTAAATTTTCATGTGCCTATCTTGCGATTTCTCAGTGCAATAGATTAAGGCTAGGACATTACTTTGTAGAAAAGTAATCACCAGAACTAAGATGGTTGCCTAACATTTTATCAACATTTTAGAATTTACGAATGTCTCATTATTTTTTTTTTAATTGGCACCACCAACAAAATCGCGATCCAATGACTGTCATAGAAACATCAGTGCTTTTCGACTCAACTTTTCCCACTGAAGCTAAAATGTAAAATTGGCACTGTGAAGCTTGAAATTGAGATTTGGGGATAGCGTTGGCTTTAACAGCCTTTTCTACTTGCCAGAAACTGCTTTCATCTGGAAATTGCCACTTAGCCAACTCCTCTGGTACATTTGTGTGTGTGAAATAAGAAATGCAACATCATAAATTTTCCCAATGGTTGTGAGAGTACATGTCCATTTCATGACTCAAACATTACTGTACACATGTAGTTATATGTGATTTAATAACAAAATTAAGGAAATTAAAATTTTAGACTATTCAGAGCCAAAATACAAGTTGTGAAATTGGCATCTTTAGATTTATACTGCATCATCTTGTAGCACTTAGGGGAAAGAGAAAAAAGCCAGTGTAAGACTTCAGCCTTACACAGGTAACACAATAACTGCTTCGGCAGGGCAAAATAAGTTATGTTGGTTCCTATGACCAGAGCACTCAAGGAAACCAACGATTTAAACTTAACTTGGCTGGGTTTTGTCCGATATACTTGTACACACAGAATGAACGTTTCTCACACACAGTAGGCACTGTAATTATTAAGAAATAAATTTCCAGTATAGCACAAAGAGCAAACTTAACTACACTAATCTCAGTTTAAATTAGTAGGTCTCTGCTTTATAGACATATGCTTTTTAAAAGTCAGCACCAATAATAGATAAATTAAAAAAAATGCCTGTTTTCTAAAAGTAAACCCATACTCTCCCCAGGTTAATTAGACATATTTGCATAAGTAACCTTTGGTCCATGGAACAGAGCGTTTAGCCAACAACAGTCTCTACCATTGATGCTTTAAGCAGATTAACTTGAAAACAGATCTTAAGTATTCCGTCCCTGCCCCAATTGTCCTTCAGTAACAAATGGAAAAGAATTGGGGCAGAATCATTAGAACTTGGAATTTGAAGTCAGAACACCTCACTTTGGGTCTAACAAGCTTTATCATTTAGCAGCTGGGTCTCCCTCTCAGTCCTTTGGACTCTCTCAAGTTTTCAGTTTCTATAAATGTAGTGTAGTGGTTTGAACATAAAACGCTCCTTCTGTATGCTCACACATTTGAATACCCGGTGCCCAGCAGGGGGCACTCTTTAAAAGGTGTGGAACCTTGCTGGAGGTGGAGCCTCGCTGGAGGAAGCGTGTCACTGGGGGAGGGCCTTGCGGTTTTATAGCTTAGCTCCATTTCCTGTCCTCCTTGGCCTTCTTGACTGCAGATGGATGCAGTATGAGCAGCCGCCTCCTGCCACCATGGCATCTCTACCAAAACAGACTGCACCACTTCTTAAACTGCAAGGAAAAAAATCTCCTTACATTGTTGTTTGGCCACAACATTAAGAAAAGTTACTGCAGCCAGGCGGTGGTGGTGCAGGCCTTTAGTCCCAGCACTCGGGAGGCAGAGGCAGGCAGATCTCTGTGAGTTCGAGGCCAGCCTGGGCTACAGAGCGAGTTCCAGGACAGGCAGAGCTACACAGAGAAACCCTGTCTCGAAAATAAAAAAAGAAAAAAGTGACTGTGACAGGGAGAGGGGAAATCAAAGGACAAAGCCTTTGAGGACCGGCGTGTACGACAGCGATGAAAACACGGTAATTATTTTCATGGTTAATAAACGCTCCACGCGTCTATAACATAGAGAAGGCCATTTTCATACAAGTGAAAATCATGCACTTTTGTATGCAGAATACTTCAGGCGATCCAATGGGCCTGACACATTACTAAACTATGAAAGGACTGGTACAGAGGTGTCAGCTTTCTAAGGACATCATGCCGTGACCAAAGCTGGGTTGTTTATCCCTCCCCTTCCCGTGCACTCCTTCACAGATACACAAGGAGATGTGCTTGCCTGGGGAACCAAGCACGCTCTGCACGAAGGAAGCTTTTCTCCCCTCTTTCCACTCTGCTCTGTGTTCCTCTGTCCACCAAGGGGGAAATTAGTGGAGAAACATGACGAAAACGAAAGAACGTAGAAGTGCACTCCATGAGCAGATGGAGATCCAGGGTCTGGCTGCCAGTGAGTTTACACCATTCCTGGACGACATCCCCACCTACCAGCCGGTCTTCACATGGACGGAGAGGAACCGAAAGCCACCAGAGAAGAGTCCCCGTCTCCAGGGCAGACGCCAGCAAAGGAAGGGCACACTGCCCTCTGTGGCACCTTCCTGTTCCTCTTCTGTGCCCCCAGGCTCCCATTCAACCAAGCGCCTCATCCGGCTCTGCCTCTGGCTTCTGTCCCTCCTTGGTCAGAGATTTTTCTCACTCACACTTCCCATCCCATCTCCTTCTGTGTACCATCTTGGCCCCTTCTTTATTTTTTATCCCATGTATTCTCTCAGGCAGAGAGCAACTTCAACAACCATTTCAAATACTCAATTATCTATAACATAATGAGGCCTATTTTTATAAAAACAAAACAACTGAAAGTCATATTATATGCAGGATACCTCAGATAACTATAGATATCTAGTCCTCAGATAATGGACTACATACATTAATAAAATGCAAATGGATTATAAACCTTCATTTGCAGCGGGGTGGTTGCCCTGAATTTCAAACCCGCAGTCTGCGAAGTATGTCTAGGCTCCGATGTCCTTCTGCTGCCTCACACTGCATAAATCCACAGCTCAGCATCTTCCTCTGTGGAATGCTCCAGCCTCTGCATTCACCGCCATCACCAATGGTCCTTCTTTCTATCTCTTCAATGACCCGAGCTAAGCCATCTGGGGATCCTCTTTAAAGTCACTGTCCCCTCCTTGCTTCTCTGCCTCCCCCAGTGTCTATATCCTTACCAGTCTGAATTCAGACGTTAAGCCTGGCTTCCTTTTTCTGTCCCCTAGCTCATCTGTTTTGTTGATACAATACACCAGGTTGAATATTCTAAAAGAACAGCCTAGGTCAGGCCTGGTAGTACTGGTTGGTCATCCCAGCTACTTGTGAGGTCGAGGCAGGAGGATTACTTGGGCTGCATTGTGAATTCAGGCCAGTTGGAGCAACTTAGTGAGCCCTGTCTCAAAATAAAAAAAGAGTGCTGGGGATATTGCTCGGTGACAGAGTGATTGCCTAGTGTGTGGGAAGCTCTGAATTCAACCCTCGGTGTCCAAAACCAAGAACTTAACATGCTCAAATTCACCTGCAGGACCAAGTATGGCCAAGTCCTTTACTAATTGGCTGCAACCTCTACTCTCCAGTTCCATACCCACATCTGCCACATCAGTTGTTCTCAACACACTGACTGAGCTGCTGTTCTACAATCCACTACCGGCTCAGTGACATCATTAGACTTACTCCAACCCCCAAACCCTACTCCTTCAGACTCAGACCAAGTACTTCTTCCTGAATGAAAGCCATATGCTTGCTCTTTTTTAAACTCCGCTATTTTTCATTTATTTTTATTAAGTTAGTTCTTTGACAATTTTATGGAGCAGGATATCCCTGTGCCTGACATCTCATCTCCTGAAATATATATCTGATAAATGTCCAAATGAGTATGCATCACTCTTACTAAAGTTGATGCGAATGCAGTCAAGCTGCTGGTGACTGGTTAAGCATGAGTTAGAGGCTCACAGCACTTTTCAGACGTGACGTATAAAGTAGTAAAACAAATAAAAGAAGTTCCTCTGGGTACAGTTTCCAAGTGCTGGATGCAGAG